>PVIA01006212.1:0-101057 GCA_004024845.1 Tonatia bakeri
TCTGTCATTTTTCTTGAGCCAATTGAGAGTGGACATCATGACATTTCATTTCTAATACTTCAGCATGAATTTTCTAAGTATAAGAAAATTATTTTATATAACCACATTACAGTTATTAAATTTAGGAAATTTAACACTGATGCAATACTGTTTTCTAACATAGGCTCTATATTAATTTTCTTCATAGCTACTACCCTGATCTCAAACTCATCCTTCCTTTTCTGGACTAGTGCAAATCAGAACACTGCCCATTATAATACAGGGTGGGGCCAAAAAAGTAGACTTACGGTTGTGAGTACGTGAAACACAGAATCTATTCTTGTATTATTATTTATTAATTATTATATTTTCCATATGAACAACTGTAAACCTACTTCTGCCTTACCCTGTATTGTCCATGATAGCGTTATTTCTTTTCCATAAAGAGTGCAGTACATGTCATGTGTCATATTTATATATCATGTCTTTTTGGTTCCTTTATATAGTTTCTCATCTTTTGTTTTTTTTATATAGTTTCTCATCTTTTCTCTGTCCTTCCTGATATTAACATTTTGAAGAGTATAGAATATTTTATTTTGTAGCCCTTTACTTTTGGTGATTTTTACTTCTTTCCTCATGATTAGATTCAGGTTATTATTTTTTGACCAGCATGAAATATTATTTAAGTGATATATTCTTCATATCATATCATATCATATCATATCATATCATAATGCACATGATTTCTGTGTGTTCATTTAAGGTTGATGCTAATGAACACTTGGTTAAGGTGGTCCCCTTTGGAATTGATACGTAATCTATGAAGAGGTATTAAATGTCCTTGTATCAATTTCTTTTGTTTTTCTTGTGTGGTGATATTTCAATTCTATATCTGATTAATTTCTTTCTGTTTATATTCACTTTTAGGATTCCCTCCATTATTGTTGATTTAATTTTATCTCTGTAAACATGTAAAACATTAACATGATTTCAAAAGTCAAAACTCCTTCCTGCTTTTTCCTTCCCTTCCCCACTGCAAGTCAGAACTTTATTCATTTCTGTTTTATCATTTCCTGTTTTCTGTTCCTAATATAAAAGCCAGAATGATCCCTACAAAAGAAGCATAGTGAAATCATGTTACTGCTTTGCTCCTAATATTCCAATAGTTTCCTATCTCCCTCAGAATGAAAGGCAAAGTCCTAGTGTCTGGCAGGGCCCTGATAGTCTGGCCTCATTCTCAAGCACTGTTGTCTCATCTGCTACAGCTCATCCTCAGAATCACTCGTCCTCAGCCTTACAAGCCTGCTTCCTTCCCATCTTCGGATTTGACTTTTGCTGTCCCCTCTTCCTGGAGTGTAGATACATGCACAGTTTATTCCCTCAGTTTCCTCAAGCCTCTTCTTAAAAGTCGCCCTCAGAGAAGTCGTCCCTGTCCAACCTACTTAAATCTATTTTACTCCTATCCCTACCTTTTGGTACTCCCTATCCATCTTCCATGCTGATGTTTCTTTCTCAGCACTATCAACTTCTAACATGTAACACTTATTTTGTTGTCTGTCTCCTTCCTTTAGGATAGAGGCTCCATAGGGTCATGGACTTTTTTGTGTTTAGTGCACTGTTGTATTTCAAGGACCTAGAATAAAGCCTGGCCCATAGTCAGTGCTCAGATCAATACTTACTGAACAATGAATGAATGAATGCACATGGTTGAAGAGAAAACAGTAGGGATTGACCTTTGGAAGGTCCATACCAATATGGCATCGAAGTTACAACAATGCACTGTGGCTGCAACACTTTTGCAACCATGAGGAGGAAGAGCGAGGGGGAGATACACAATCTGCCTTAGGCATGTCAACTGCTGAGCAGGTGGAAGTTCCAAAGTTATGGCAAATAGCTTTGGGGATTTGGATTGTTTATTGATAAGAATGAACTGAATGAATTAATTGAGGTGGGTGATTTCGTAGAGGGAACATGGCTTAAATAAAGGAAGTGTTACTTGGTGAAAAAAGGAAATTAGGAAGAAAAAAATAAGGCAAATGGGAATGAATGCAATGAAAGAGGCAAAGGAATCAGACAAGTTAGGAGACCCTTGAAAGCTCTTGGGCTCCTCCTGGGTGACTCTGCTTCTCCACCATGGGGCACCTAGTTTCAGAAGAATGTGTGTGGCAGTGAGAAGGAACCCAAGCTCTCAACTTACATGAGTGTGTTTGTTGGGACAACATTACTTTGCCTAAACATAAGAAAGCAGATTTGGCCTGGGTGATGCTGCTATTTACTGAACTGATTAAGAAGAGTTTAAAAAAGCACAAGATAATGTCAGGTGCCAATGGAGAAAATACCTTTTTTAGACTCTTCTACAGTGTGAGAACCTTGCCCTTTGCCAGGGGGCCCATCTGTCAGTCAGCAGGCAGACCTTCTGTAGGGCCTGAAACTCCACCTGGGGAGTGTGTCCAAACGGAGGATGTCTGGGTGGCCTGAACTTACTTGTTACTGAACTCAACTTCTTGAGCAGAGCCCGTCCCTTTGGAAGTCTTCAGAAAGGGCTTTGGTGTTATTTTCATTTTAGCTCTTGTTACAAAGATACACTATGCATATCCTTATGCTGATGTGTTTTCCAAACTTCACACATTTAGTTTAAGCCAGGTGATTTTGGAGTTGAGGTAAAATGGTTTGCCTTTTCTGAAAAAAATCCAAGGGAAAAAGAGAAACTTCTGAGAGGTCTTTTAGGCATCACACTCTCTGAAAATGTCAAAGGTCAGATGCTGGAGGTTCAGGAAGAAAGAGGTGAGAATATGACCTAAGTGGGAGACCTGAGAAACAGGGCAAGGCACACAGGTTTGGACTGGCAAGTATTTTAACTGGTTTTTTTTTTTTTTTTGCTTTCCTTGGGGTTCTGTGGCACATGAGACAATCTTGACACCAAAGTCGAAAAAGGCCAATGAGCTTGAGTGTTTGTAAAGACTGGGTCATTACTCAACCTTATACAGGAAGATAAATGCTACCCACCTTCACCATCTCCCTAGGACATTCTTTGAACTACAGGAATATCTAAGAATGCCTCCCAAAGCACAGCTGTATCTTGTATGTTAGGGTAAACTACCTTTCAGCTTTGGTGGGTATTGTTTACCAGCCCCTGTCAGGCACAGAAAACATTGTGCCATACAAACCAGCTACCACGCTTGAACAGCAGATTCATCCTATTGCAGTGCTTGCTCTCAGAATGAGTGAGCACCTCACAGTGGCTGTTCCAGGCACTCCTTTAGGGCATGAGGAGAAGTTATTAATCTGAACTAATTTTTATTTTCATCATTTTAATTTCCATTTAGGTGCATGTTTTACATTATACATTGGGCAGGATTACATATATAAGATAATAAATATTCATATAGTGGAAGCATGTGCTCAAATTATTTTATTGATGGGTGCATGCTCCAGAAATGTTGGAGACCACTGTTCCAGTACGCCCTTTGATCCGTTTAGCTCGGCTTAAATAATCTTTACATGCTAGTACCCTGAGACCAGGGCTTCTCCCTCCAGTACATGTGTAATAAACACTTAAGTGATTGCTCTGTACTCAGCATGATAGAGGATACTGACCCATACTGGAAGGAATTTTCTTCGTCTTTTTTTAATGGGCATACTCATTATTATCTTATGGATGATAACTCAATAATTTTTCTTGAGATTTTAAAAAAAATTAACATTCTTTTTCTACAAATTAAAAAAAAGCTTGTGGTTAATGACAAAGAATTTGAACTGTTTCTAAGAACCTAAAAAAACAGAAAGAAAATATAATATTTAGTCAAAATCATGGTGGATTTTTAAGAAAAAATTGTGCTCCCATAACAAAAGAGCATTTAAAACTACAACATAAACATCTTTCTTTTAAAGAAACCTGATTTTCTCCAACAGTTTTAGTTGCATTAGTAATTAATTGACTCAAGATTTAAAAGACATGTATGAATTTGCAGAGATTGTATACATATTTAGCTGTGTTGAATTACGTAACTTTAATTACACAGAGAAGTCCTTTCACAATAATAATATTTCAACAAGGCTAAAATACCTGTTATCTGGATGTAAATGCTATTGAGAATTACCTTAGCTGAGCTTGAATTTTGGACTGCTTAGTCTTTTATGTCTCCTGAATATTTTTGTGTCCTCAGGCCATAAGATAATTTTACTTTCAGGAATTGAAGTCATGTGTTTGCTTTTAATGGAATGCAGAATGTGGTGGAACACACATTTTGGTTCTGAGTAGTGAGGGTTAGCTGAAGGACCTGGATTTAGGATAGCCATGTTTCTAATGGATGGCTTGTGCCACGTAACGCAAGCTCTGAGGCCATCCTTCACAGGATGTTCATACCTGACCTTCTGAGTCTGTCAGGAACCAGAATTGTATACCCTTGAAACAGCATCTCATAAAACAAAACTAAACACTGCCCCATAACAGCAAATATACTTGAAGAATTTCCTGACCCCTGAATTAAAGCCAAATATTGAGTTTGTTTTTAAACTAAAATCTGTATTGAACATTTTTTAAGTATTTAGTTTGAACTACTGCCAAACTTCAACATTTTTGAAAACTATGGGACTGTAGTAAAACTAGGCCATCAGTATATTCTCTGAATTAAATTGGATTTGATCCAGTGCATTTGTCTTATTTCTTAAATTAAACCTCCTCACAGCAGTTGGGTCCTCATGGTGCCCATACTACCATAACCAATTTCTCATTAATCTTTACTGATAGCACCTCTCCATATTAAGGTTTTGAATAACCTTGTCTCTAATTTGGAAGTATCATTCTTAGAGAGATGAATATGAGTTGAATAATCTATTGTTTTTTATTTGTTTTCTGATTCTTTATTACTTTTCTTGTGCAGTTGCATATTAAACTTATAAAGAAAAATAAGCAGTTCTCAAAATTCACCTTCCTGTCATCAGGCAGAATCTGATCCTTGAGGGATTTTAATTTTCTCCTCAACTCTTCATTGTAGGGTGATAATCCCCCTGCCACGTCTCCTCTGGCAGCAAATGCTCAGACCACTACAGAAAGTCCACCAACTATTTTATAAGGATGTGTCAAGATGCAAAATTATGCACAGTACTTGCGTTGAAGATACCTGTTCTTTGTTAGGGTCTGCTGGATTCACAACTTAGTCCTTCTCACAGAGACACTCACACCTCCATAATCAGTTAGCGTATCTGACATACTTATTCTAAGTTTTTCCTTTATTTGTTTTTATTTGCACTTTTTATCCAGAACAATTTCCATTGACCATTAAAATATTATTCCTAAGTCCAAGACAATCATTTTGACCTTCTCAGTTGGAGCGAATAGTTGGTATGGGTACCAGCTGTGTGCAGGGTGTTCCATCTGGGTGAAGTATTATACGTGTTTGCAACAGAGAGAGAGTCCTACACACACACGCACACACACACACACATGAGGTACTATAACAGATGTTTTTGGCATGCATGACTTTAAAATTCTCAAGCAATTCTGCACTTCCAAGTCATAGAGTCATGTAGTGCTCTGCAATTATACTAAGCACAAATTTGAATTCCATGTAGTGGAGGTTAATTTTGGGGAGCAATTCACCTGGCTAGAGCAGGGTTTCTCAGCCTCCACACTAGTGCCATTTTGGTAGGTCATTGTTGGGGGAGGCTACCCTGTGCACTACAGGGTATTTGGAAATGTCCCTAACCTTTGCCCACTAGCTGCCCGTGGTATACCCCTCCCCCATTTTGTAACAACCAAAAGAGTCTCTGGTCAGGGGGAGCAAAATAGCCCCAGGTGGAGGACCACTTGTTTGTGGGTTGATAAATGAAAGTTAGGTCATTGGTATTTTATTCCTGAAAATACATTCCTTTCATAAATTATAAAATTGACTTAAATTTTTGTTTTTAAAATACACTTACCAAATATGGAAAGCTAAATACTATAAAATCTATATTCCTTTTTAGGGGATGTCTGATACCTGGTGCCTCTTAAAATCTTATTCAGTGAAGTTTGAGTTAAAAACTCTCTTTTCTGCCCTGGCTGGCGTAGCTCAGTGGATTGAGCGTGGGCTGCGAAGCAGGCATCGCAGGTTCGATTCCCACTCAGGGCACATGCCTAGGTTGCAGGCCATGTCCCCCAGCAACTGCACATTGATGTTTCTCTCTCTCTCCCTCCCTCTCTCTTCCCTCTCTAAAAATAAATAAATAAAATCTTTAAAAAAAAGTATACCTTTAATTAAAAAAAAAACACCTCTCTTTTTCTATTGAATGTCAGTGTATCCAATGTAGGTATTCTTCACTGACATTGTTTGAGATAAATTACTTACCAATTGAATATAGGAGAAAATGTAGAGTGGAAAGTGCTTATTCAAGGAACTGGCCAGGAGACTGGATTAGCCTTTTCTATAAAGTAGAGGTAAGGGTATGCTTTCAAGATCTTGTGGAAAAAAATGAGTTCCAAATAAATGGTAATTTTTATTACTGCCAATGAAATCTCACCAATCCCTCACTGAGGGAGAACGAACACATGACCTTCAGTGTCTGGGAGCAGCCCCTGAGCTCAGCCTGTGCTCTTAGGATCAGCTCTCATGATCCCCTAAACCCTCGGTGTGTCTTCATGCATCTCTTTTAATTACACTCGCACTTGCTGTTTGAGAACTTGTAAACATTCAGCACACTCAAGTATTCTTGTTTACTCTCTCACTTGTTGGTACTTAACTAATTTCACGATTTCTACTTTTTAATCATTCAGTTTTCAGAGTCATTTCTCTATTCAGCAAAATTGGCAGTGAACCGAGCTTGTGTTTCTGAATACTAATCCATGAAGATAGTTTTCCGAAGGGAAATTGCAGCTAAGTGAAGCGCTGATAATTTGTCAACCTGGATACTTTTCACAACATGACTCGACTAGGATCTGGAATTAAATACCCGAGAGAGAGGATTAAAAATAGAATGGGTTTCAATTTCAGAAAGTGGATTCTTGAAGTGTCTTTCCTGTCCTTCTCATTCAATTTGTCACATACCCTGGCACTACCATTTCTGCAAATGAGGCAGTGTTTCCTGTGGGGCTTCCAGATGGAAGTGGAGCCGAAAGGGCTGCATTCTCTTGGCCGGATTTTTCTGTAGCCTGGTGAGTTGCCATCTCAGTGCAAATTGGAACATATCGGCCTAGAACTAGCCTATTCTGTACCCTTCAAATGGAAACAAAAACTGGGAAGTTTTGCCTTTTTTACATATCTTGGTATATGTTTGATTTACTCTGATATGGTCTCATACTTGACAGGCTATCAAGCATCTTATTTGGTGTTGTTTCATTTATACGTAGGCAAATAGTATATGAGAATCAGGCAGGTTTTTCAGAACTTATTTCTTTGTTGATCATATTTTTCCAATCAAAATATATTTAATATCTTTATGAATAATATATTAATATATTAGTATATTAATATAACACACTTATACTTATATATAAACATATTAGTTATATCATACCTATGTAATTATGTTACACCTATATTAATATATTAATATATTTATATAGGTATAATGTAATTATACCTATATAAATAGGCAAAAGTATTATTACTATTAATATACTAATAGTATTATAATGGCATAAATAGCATTATAATATGATTCATAATATAACTAAATTCATAAAAATAGTTATAGTTTCTCAATAATTACAAGATTTTGAGATGCTGACTGACAGGATTTGTAAGAAATATAATTCTATTGACTTTCAATCACTTCACTGTATGGTTTGATTGGTTTTATTGAAGGAAGAGCAGGTTATAGAGTTATTAAATATTAAAGTGGCACAAAGCTCTCAGATCATCTGGTTCAGTGGCTTTCAAATTTGTTAACCACAAAACTAGTGTGTGTGAACACATGTGTATATATTTATGTAAATCTTAAACAGCATCTGTAAAATAGTGCTTATTTGAATATTTTCTATTAAATTTGATCTGTTCCATTCTATTATTCTCTTTTCTAATTCATCTGAAAAATGCTGAAAAGGACTCATTCATAGTCACGAATTGTGGTTTAAAAAACAAAGAAGGGGAAGGGTCTAGTCAGGGAACATGTATAAAGGTCCATGGACATGGACATGGGGTGGGGATTGACTATGGGAGTGAGGGGGTGGGTGGGTGGAGCAGGGGAGACCAATGGGGGAAGTTGGCACAACTGTAATTGAACAATTAAAAAAGCATAAATAAATAAATAAATAAGTAAATAGGCATTAATCTGATCCAGGTCAAATGGCTAATTAACATCCAAGGTGAGTGCTCTTTTAAAAACACATGGAATTTCAGAGTCAAGTCATTTAGCATTTGGCCCTTGCAGTGTGGTTTATAGTTCATTCAGAAAGACTTTAAACTGCTGTGATGGAAATCAGGAGGCAAGCTTTCCCCACTGTGCACGCACACACACACTTGCTGGTCTCTGTGACACACCTGCCCCAAGAAGCCTGACTCATGTCATTGGCTTTCAGTTACCTTCATGTTTCTGGCATGGTGGCAGGAGAACCAAAAATTCCTGAGTTTGGCTACAGACAGCTCCGAGCCTTGGAGAACCCATGTGGACAGCACTACAGGAGGAATCTCAGGAACAGGTGCCAGAACGTTCTGCTCCTCCTTAGGCCACTGGCACAGTGTGTGCTTTGAGAAAGTCACTTAACCTTTTTGGACCTTAGTTTTTCTCTTTTGCAACATGTGGGTAATAATATTGCACCATCTTTCCTTCCCAGGCTTTTTGTGAGGATCAAATGTGAGACAAGAATAAAAGCTTTTGAAAAACTGAAATAAAAGCTTTTGAAACACTAAAAGTATTTAAGAATATTTCCCCACTTGTCAAACATCAGCTATAATTTTTCCTTTATTTTTAAAAAGTAAAAAGACATGAACATGATTATATAAGGATTGCTCTTATATTTCATCTGAAGAAATAACATTAGTAAAATCAAAGGTTGGAATTGCTGTTCATATTTTTTCATACATATTAAAATAAAAGAAAGTATAAAAATGTTCATATGTGTATCTCTTAAAATCTGGAATGAGAGCCAAGGGTACATGCATTGCACTCTGGGATGCAATGGTGAAGAGCAGTGGGTTGTTTGGAGATGGCTAGACCTGGGCTCTGACCCTGCCCTCCCCTCCATCTGCTCCCTGTGTAACTGCGGGCAAGTTAGTCAACCACTGACAGGCTTGGTCACCTCACTGTTGAAATGAGGATGCCCCTGCCAACCTCAGCATTGTAAAGATATTTATGAGGTGCAGGGGCTGATAAACTTAGCAGGCTACACCTCACCCACCTCTGATTTTGTAAATAAATTTGAATGGGGACACCCGCAAGCCCATTTATTTGCATATTTTCTATGACTGCTTTTACCCTACAGTGGCAGTGTTGAGTAGTTGTGACAGAGACAGTGTGACCCAAAGAGCCTAAAATATTTATTATCTGGACCTTTACAAAAAAGCTTGCCAGTTCCTGAGAACTGATGACAATCAGTGAAGCACTTACCATTTCTAGTACATAGTAAATGCCCAAAGAAGAATAGCTACTCTTATTATATAGTGGTAGTGAAGATTAAGATGACGTGAATTATGATAATGCTGGTGCTAATAATATAACTGATGATGATGATGATGATGTTAATAGTGATAACAATAATGATGAAAATGATCTTTTCTTTGGCTATCAGTTTCAAATTCAATTACCCCATTATAAAAACCAATCCTTATATTGCCCAAATATAAAACACTTAACATTAATATTTCCCTAATATTATTTTTCCAGAAAGCATCTGAAACTTGCTAGAAGGTAAAAAAAAAGAAGAAGCTCTAGACATTTTAGGCTTAATCAGCAGAAGTGTGGAGGTATTTTAAAGGGAAATCCAGACCTGATTCTTGTCCATTTCTGCAAAAAGTGGCCACCAATCTCTTCATCCTTAATTTTTCGTGATGGACTTTTGTTTTCTTCCTAAAATTACATTCTCAGTGTGTACCAAAGACCTTCACCTGTGTGGGGCTTTGAGGTGAATCCTGGTCACTTACCTGGATCCTATGGATTTCCTGGGGAAAATATGCTAATCTTGTCTGGACCAATTTTTTTTTTTTTTTAAGATTTACAAAGCTAGGAGAAGAAGAGGAGATATTTTTTATTTATATTTTTTTCAGGTGTAGTATAAAAGTTTCCTATTAAGTGAATAGTTTTGCTCTATTTATGTCCAAAAATGTGGCCTATTCTTACCATGCATGGACCCCAAATATGTCCCAAAGTCAATAAGTGTCACTCAAAAACTTAGCATCTGTTTTCTCTTCATTATAAATTCACAAATAGGATCTGTTTCTTCCTTTAAAGCAGTTACCCTGGCAACTAGACTACCCTTATAAGATCAGAGCAGTTGTCACTTCTAAAGTTTGACTTTCTGACAAGGCCTTCTGGCTCAGGGGAATGAAGAAAACAATATCCAAACACAAACATTTCAAAAACATTCAAGTATGGAATTAAAAATGGAAACTGCATTTACGCAACTTTTCTGTGGAGTGTGTGTCAGTCCCCAGCATCCCCACCCTCCCCTACCAACCCGCGAAGATTACGATCTATTGAAGTAGCTATCTTTGTAACAGAGAACAGATGGGAGTGATTCTTAAAGTGGCTAAATTACCCTAAAGATATATTCTGGGAAGCAGTGGGTAGAAGATACAGGAAGATTTGCAGCAGGCAGCCACACAAAGTGAACTCACCTTGTGATTGTTCAATCTTGCTCATCTTTAGGCTGAAATAGAGGTAGCAGTCATAATGCAGACATGTCACCGGAACACAGACTTCTGCTCCCTCTACTCATAAAGGACCGAGAAGGTGGAAGGATGGATCTCAACTAATCCTAAGACTGGCCTGTTATTGTTACTTAGCCCTGGTGCTCCTTCTCCCCGCTGTTGTCCTATTTATCAATGCCCAGAGTCAGAACCTCATTCAGGTCTGGGGTTCCTTCCCCTCCACAATCCTGTTCCAGTTCTTACTGTACCTAGAGAACAATTGGAAGTAGATAGAACAATTATAGTAGGAAAGAAGGGTAAACAACAAAGTAGGCTGCTTTCTTACATAATTTCCTACTCACCCCTTCCAAAAGGAGACCAATTTATGAGTCGGTAGAGATCCCCAAATGAGCTTAGAGTGAAAGACAATTGGAGCATATGAAAGAAGACTGGAAATAACAACCGTGGATGCCTAATCTAAGTGTTCTCAGTGAATTTGCAGGCAAGTTTTCTTCCTTGAGTATTTTCCCCAAGAGCACAGCGTTTCTCATAGAAATCAAGTCAAATAGGCGGCTCTCCCCCATCAGCTCATACTTCATATGGAACGTGTCTGGAGGCCTGCCAGCATCTGGCATGGTGGTACATGTTACGTGGAGTCAAGTAAAAAAGGCACGTTCTGCAAAACAAGGGGGGCTTAAATCTTTTGCAAAGTCAATGCTTGTTCCAGGATGTAGAAAGAAACTATTTTGAGAAGACTTTTTCTTGAGCAGGAACTTTTAGGGCATGAGTATATTTCTTAGGCCAGGCAAAGACTATGTTTTAATGAAGTATTTTGTAAGTATTTATCGAACACCTATTGTAGGTTTAACATTGAAATTAGTGTTTTGGTAAGAGAAGAGTGAAATCTAGACACAGGGTGGTAGATACAGAGAAGTAGTGCCCGGAACCCTCTGTGAGGAAGGTTTGGTGGCTGTGCTGCAGGAATTGTGGTTGCCAGACAGCTTCCAACCATCACCTCCTTCAGGGTCTGCATCATGTGCAAAGAGAGATGGGATACTCTCATGGTGTCACTCTCCCTTGAGCTCCCAATTATCCTGTTTCTGCTGGGTCTGCATCACAGTTCAACTTTTCTGTCTGCCCAGTCCTTCCCTGCCCCTTTTCTCTCACCAGTGTTAATCCCTTGTAAGCAATTGGCATCCTGACCTTTATCTTGGGATCTGTTTCAGGAGAAACTACCCTGTAATTAATTGATTATTAATTATCTTACAAATAATTCAAGAGACAAGACTATCCTATGGGGATAATTGCGATGTGGAATGAAATACAAATGCTACAACATGCAGTCGAGAGGGAGGGAGTTGAGTACTTTAAAGCTCAGATATAGGCTCTTGGTAGAACCTATGCCAACCAGGGGCCTATATCTGAGCAAACCCCAATTTTTTGGTAGAACAAACCCAAGATATTAAGACTTGAGGGTGAGAATAAAATACAGAAAAATATAGTAATCTGAGCCAAAGCAAGTTGGAAGACTGAAGAAACTGGCCTGGTTAGAATGAAGGGTGTATGTTAGGGCAGAGCTAGAAATTAAAATGTTATTAATTCACTTAAGAATTTTCTACAGCCAGATTATATCTGACTGCAGAAAAGAAAGAAACCTCACTATAGATGCTTACTTCTCTCTCACATTAAAAGAAGTTCAGAGATTGTCAGTCTCTACTTTTATTGGGAGTTCTTCCTGACAATTCATGCATCTTTCTATCATCTCCAGAGTAAAACTTTTATCATCAGTGTCTAATACAGCTGCTAGAGATCCAGCCATCACATCCAGATTCCAGAGAGCAGGATGGAGTGTGAGATAAAGAAGATCATTGCATACCATTTGAAGGAGATTTACTTTTAATTACATCTCACTGGTCACAGCTTAATCACATGGCCACACCTACCAATAAAGGAGGCTGCAGAATATAATCTTTTCTTTTTCAAAACTATATTGACAGTTTTTATTATTTAAAATCACTCTAAAGATGTATTTTAGACTTATAAATAAACATAAGAGCAAAGACCTACCACTTTAATTTCTTCAAATAAATTCTGAAATAAAGTATGTATTTATTCGTAAGTACATTTAGAAAAGTATTTCATAGTGTCATGATTTACCTAAAGCAGCCCAGAATATAACCTTTAAACTAGGCAGCAATGTATACAGCTAAGGAAAATTTAAATTATAATTGAAGAATACATTACTATATTTTATTTCAGATGATAGAAAGAAGTGAGGCAAAATAATAAAAAAGCTAAAATCTGGTGTCTTGAAAATGATGGCAGCAGTAAAACATTTCTAGAAATTATGGCAAAGAAGAGTTATTTTATATATGTATGTAAAATGTCAAACCACTTTTGGACATATTTAGTCGGGCATTAATGTTGATAATCATCTAATATATAGTAAGTGTTTTCTATGCACCAGGCAGTATGTCAAATACTTTACGTCTGTTGCATTACTTACTGGAGCCTGTGAGGTAGGTTTTCCAAATGATCTATTACGGATGAGGAAATGGAGATTTCAAGTTTATAAATCAGCGAGGTCATGCAACTTGTAAACAGTAGAGCCAAGCCTTAGGCTTATGGTTTCCGAACTCCCCAATCCAACCACTTTCACCGTGGCGCTTGCGTTAGAGCCACCAAGTGACATATCAAGGAGGAGAAGCTGGCGCTCGGGAGAGGGGGGGAAGTAAGGTGGACTTGGAGAGCCAACATTCATTTCCCGTGAATGTCGAAACTGCAAGAGCAGAGGACAGCCATCAGGGAGGAGAGAACTCAGGCACAGGGAGGAGGAGGTCCTAAATGCTGAGTCTCTGGACTCTTTCTCTGAGGAGGGAGACACAGAGCAGGGACTAGGGAAGAGCCAGGGCTGGGAGGTTCAGAGAAGACAAGGAGAATGACTTTCTTGAAGATGAAAGGAGCCAATAATGTCATTAACACAGAATTCCAGAAAAAACAGCAACGACATGAGCAGTTAAGAGGTCATTCACTGATTACCTTTAAGAGTGTGGGGCCCTAACCTGTGTGGCTCAGTTGGTTGGGCGTCATCTTGCAAAGTGAAAGGTCACTGGTTCTATTCCTGGTCAGGACACGTGCCTGGGTTGCGGGTTTGGGCCTTGGTTGTGGTGGGCATGGAAGGCTGATGTTTCTTTCTTACTTCTATGTTTCTGTTCCTCTCTTTCTCCCTCCCTTCCCCTGTCTCTAAAAATAAATAAATAAATAAAAACCTTAAAAAAAAAGTGTTGGAAATGGGCTATGGAAATCTGTAGAAGAAAGAAGAAATAATAAATGAACTAGTAAAACATATACGGCCATCCTATTGTTAGTACTAGCTGATAATAAGTTACTATTTGCAGAACACTTATTCTATGTTCAGTTCTGTTCCTAGGGCTTTCGTGTACTAATCCATCTCACTTCCACCCGGTGAGAGAGCTACTCTTACCTACATTTTACAGAGGAGGAAATTGAGGCAGGGAGAGGTTAAGTAATCCATCTAAAGTCACACAGCTTTAAGTGGCAGAGCTGGGATTCAAGCCCAGTTGTTTGGCTGCTGAGCTCATGGTTAGTAGTCTAGAAAAGTCAAAGTTTTCTTTAAAAGTAATGAATTTGTAAAAGTGCACAGATTTTTTTTGAGATAAAAATCTCATGTACATTATCATGGGAAATATTAAGGGTACTTGATGATTACTTGATCTTCTTTCCTAAAACAATATTTCAAAGAGGGATCCATTTTGTTTTATTTTTTCCTACTGTCAGTTTTTAAAGGAAAAATATTCTTTAAAAGTAATTTAAGTAAAATTTGAAATCCTGAAGAAAAATATATTGCATTGTTACTAGTAAGCATATTGAGAGATTGAAATAATGCATTATGGGCCTTAGTAAATGTCTCCAGAAAGAAAGAGGGCATTCTATTTTTACAGCAAAACATTTTAATAACTATGTGCTGCAACAAAGATTCTTTGTGCGCCTCAGATTCCTTTATGCCTACATACTGCTCCACTGAATGTCATTAAAAACCTCTAGAACTCATTTTTGCAGAGTTTGAAGGCTCACCCATCTCCTACACAATCACATGCTGATTGGAAAAAAATATGTATATATATACACACACATCACTGGATATAATACAGTATGGGCAGCAGCATCTAAGACTTACAGATTGCCAGCCTGCTCAGCATCCCTAACTCTTTCCAGGTAACCAGATTTATTAATGTCAATAACTGCTTTCAATAGACTGAGAAGTGACTCTTAAAATATTTCTACCAGGAACACTGTAGTTAGATTTCTGAGAAAAATAGTGCTGTGATATTTAAAATGAAAGACTTGAAAAATATTTATGCTTTAGAATTTACTGGTAATTAGAATAGGTAGGTTTGATAGGAATAGGTTTGCCTTTCCATGCAGATTTATCAATTAACAAAATTATCAGTGAGAATGGGATTTCATTATATACAGAGGTGTAAACTATAAAGGCAAAAAAGAAAAAAATCCAAATACTGATTGTAAAGAAAAAGTACTTTGGAATAAATATTCAGTAACGATATTTTTATGAAACTTAAAACTGATGATTATGTAACTGAAATTAATTAGTTTTAAATATATACTTAATGTTAGATTGCTAGTTAATTTGGGCAACTCAATATTATTATTCCATGTAACTACAACTATAACTAATCATGTTTGAAAGCTTATATGGTGGGTATAATATTGGGAATGTTCCCATATAATTTACTTAAATATCACAAAAGTCATATGAGTTAGGTTCTAGTGTCTTTATGGAAATCAGGGCACCAGTTTTCATTGCAAACTTTTAATAGACTTTTAATTTGTAAGCAAATTCAGTAAATAGTGCTCTTTTCAAGGAAGATGGTTGCTATTTTGGTCTTCCTTTCATGATTTACAAAACACCTTTAAATAATCTATTTTATTAACTTGAAATATTTCACTCTTATGTCCTGTATATTAATTCATCATGCACTGTGAGAAGAAAACAAATAAAAATGTTTTCCTCATCATCTTCTATATTGCTCAGTATCTCACCTTAGAAGCAGTGGTCATATGACTTAGGCAGCTGTCTAGCATCTGATGTGACTCAGTCAGTCAGAGAAGTGACCGCGGAAGGTTAAGAGACAGTTGTAGTTACTGATTTACCACTAAGGTGAGTCACGGGGAAAAAAGCTTTGTGTTTTATCTCCTATTTCTTTACATTTAACCCATAGCATCTTTGTTTCTTACCTCTTATGTTCTCTAGGGTAGGCATTTGGTATTAATTAATTTATTCAACAAATGTATATTTAGTAACTACTAAATGTTAAGCACAGGGGATGCAGTGGTGATCAGGAAAAGAGCATTGTTAATTTCTATCTTCATGGAAGACTGCATGACATGTTGACCCCAGGACACTTCCCAGCCTGTGGGAGTACATTGGGATGCTGGGTGAAAATTACTAAATGCCAACTCTGAAATGAAAAGGAACCACTATCCCAGTGTAATTTGATTCACCTGCAACTCTTCTCCCACTCAATTATCCTTTACAAACACATCATCTGCATTCAAGAGAACCCCTCAGTCTAACTGGTGATTGATCCTGGAGGATATGAAGCAAATGTTTGATCTGTTAATTTGCTCTCTATTTTGGGCAACTCCTGATGAGTCTAGTGTTTAGTAATGTGGGCAATTCACAGGATTCATAAAGGACCTTTAGGATGATGATAGGCAAAGGTTAAGATCTGCCTTTCCTTTTTGTTTTGGAGTGAATACATTAAGGGTAAGAAAAGGAAGAAATGCAGATAAACATGGTAGTATTCTGATACTTAATTATAGATTTCTTTGAAAATATTAAAATAAATATATATTTAATCTATTCTAAGAAAGTGAAATTAATATTTATTGCATATCTACTATGTGTTAAATGATACACTAGAAGTAGTACATGTCATTTCATTTGATTTTCACATTCATTCTATGAGATTTGGATGTTTATGTTATGCCCACTTTATAGATGAAGAAACTAAAGCTCATAGAATTTATGTAACTTACACAGTAGATTTATGATTTTAATCTGACTCTGACTCAAAATTTGTTTCTGTTAGGAGAATTAATAAATAGATGGTATGAAACATAGAATAGAGCTCACAGATAACTTCAAATGTTTTTGAAGATAAATATTGTTTATTTAATACAATGAAATAGTTATACACATATTTAGCCACTCAACAATGTTTTTCTGTGTCTAGGGGTACTACCCTCACTGAAATTTATGTAGCTTTAGCACTCATACTAGTGACATTTTTTGGTGATATATCATTTTCGTTTGAAAGTTATGTTGCAAAATAACCATGAATTGCTTTTATAGCTAGATCTGACATAGGAACAGTAAAAGAATAACAGGCATGAAAGGCAGAAAAGTCAGTGTGCAGCCACATTTTGAGAAAGAATCCTGGAAGCTTGGAAAAACCTCCATTAGAACCCAATTGCCCTGGGTAAGAGCCATGTTAAGAACAAAAGCCTTGCTGGCTACAGCATTGTAATGTATGCTGTGCTACCACCTTTCTTATCGCTTTCCTACAGATGAGTATTTCTAAGGTGAAGCTGGCAGAAGCAGTCAGCAATAAGTGTCCCCATTAACCTGGGCTCTAGCCAGGCAGATCTGAGTTCAAATCCAAATGCATCGTGTGCTGGTGAAACCTGTAATTTAATCTCCCACTTGTCTAATGGAGATCACAATTCTTGTGCTGGCTTATTGAGAAATAAAAGAGATGACGGATATTAAATATCAAGAGAAGCTCATGTACAACTTGTTAAATTGCATTTACACATATTTTATGTGGGACAAAATCTGTTCTTGGGATAAGTGGGTGCAGTGTTTGGGGTGGCCACGGTGGCAGACCACAGCTGCAGAGAGTGAGAGGAACCATCCAGGTAGAGCTGCTTTTCCCCATTTTAATTCATGCACCCTGGTCCCTCATGTACCCTTTGGGTGCTGGTGCCTTCCATATACTCCTAAAACACAGCTTTGGCATTCAGCGTGGGTTGCTATTTTTATGCACGGTCTATTTTCAAAGTAACAAAATCACACAATGAGTAAATCACTCTTATTGCTCTATGGATCCTGATGCTGTGTGTTCCTTGAAGACAAAAATCTATCTTACCCTCTCTGGATGTTCCATACAACTATCATGAATGCACACCATCATTCATTTATTTAATGGACATTTATCCCCTCCCCCCCCACACACATACACTATGTGATAGGCACTATACTTAGTGCTAGGGCTTTAGCAGAGAACAAAATAAAATTTTCCTGTTGTTCCAGTGCTTATGTTCCAATTTTGGAGCAAGATACTAAAGAATTCACTATATAACCATAGAATTCAATGGCAGCAAGCACTGTGAAGAAGTACAAGGTGCGAAGAGTGTACAACAGGAGGCTTCATCTAACCTGTGGGGGCACGGAGGAGTCTTCAGGTAGTAATTGTATAAAGTACATTGTGTGTCAGAAATTGTGTCACTTTCATGATGCAGATTAAAATGATTCACCATGGAATCTCTGAGTTTCTTAGAACTCATCAGGGTGAAGAGGAGTTAACTAGGGACAAGGTTGCTAAAAAGCATTCCAAGTAGGGAAAGTAGCATGTTAGTCATTCATCTTGCCTCGCATGTCATCCCCAGCCCTAACCAATACCCTATTTCTGAGAAGGGAGTCGTGACCGTTATTGAACACATGCTATTTTAACCCCATCACAGTATTGAGATGTTATTACAGAATGACAAATAATTAGGCTGATTATGTCTTGGTTTGCCCCAGATAGTTACATTTTATGCCTATTGTCCTAAAGTAAAATTTCTAATTGTGCCCCTGCCCGCCTTTCATGCTGGAGAGCATCTCAGTTTCTGGGATAAACTCTGTGGTCATAAATAAAGGGAGCTCAGAGAGCAAGAATCTGTCTTCGGTCACACAGCTAAGAAGTAGCAGAAGGTTGGGGATATAGCACCAGTCCTCTCTAAACCTAATGCCCATGTTTTCTCTACCATGTTGCAAACACAATTATTTAGTTCTACTCTTCTATTGCTTTCTAGTTTATTCTTCCAATCTAAGGCAAAACCTACAAAAGCTGGCTCTTTGACATCTGCCTTCTGTTATTCTGCTAAGCCATGTGTTTCTATGGAGTAGAAATGAAAATAAATGAATTAAAATAAAATATAAAATATGTATAATAAGCAGTAGACATTTATTTGATGTGCATGTCTTTACATGTATATTTGGCCTATTCTCTACGTTACCCAAGTATAAGGACATTAATTTAAAATACAATTGCTTCTGAAAGTGAAGTTGTGACTCTAATTACAAAATATTGGTTCTTGATCTTTTCTGTGACAATATACCCTGTGTGTGGAGGAGGTTCATGACTTCCCTGCGGGGCAGAGCCTGACTATGAAGATTCAAAGTTTTTAAAAATAATCAGTTAAACCCTTTTATGTTTGAGCCATTTCAGTAACACATTTTGAGCACAGTTTTTGTCATTGTTAAAACTGAGTAATACAGATAAAATACTTATCATGATACTTTATTATGTAGAACATGATAAAGACGTTTGGAGGGTATTCTTCATATGTAAATATATCTGAAACATACAATAGGATGCTATTGTTTCCCCTTTTATTTTACATAAAGTACATATAAATCATATTATACCAACAGTTATATTGGAAATAAATATTTTCTTATGTTACTTTATGAAATTATGATATAAACTCTAAAGATGCTACCTAGCATCACTCTCTTTACTTAACAATAACACTTTATGCACTGTATTCTGGGTCAGAATTTGTTTCTCTCATGATTGATTTAAAAAATATTCAGTATGGAATCTCTGAGTGTTAAGATTAAATAATGGGCTTCATTTATGGCTGCTTGCCCCACTCTTTGGACATGTCTTGAGATCTAGTTAATTCTTCATCCACCTAATTAATTCATATTCCTGTGCTGTTGAATGTGTTGTTTGCAAACTGTTGGCACAAGTGGGTTTACAGTTGATAGACCTGAAGTATGTGACTGGAAGGTGTGACTCGTGGGCTATGTCAAAATTTCAGGGCCGGACGGCACGAAGCAGACAGAGGAGGGAGGGCCAGTGTAGAAAGAGGACAAGGGCAAATAAACGGTGTGACAAAAACCAAGCTCAGAAAGGAGAATTACCACCAGACACTATTCCTGATGGATAAATGTTTCTTACCATTTTCTCTGTTCCCCTTTCAAATTCTACCATGGAGAAAGCCTATTTATTTCTTTTGAAGATCTAATTATGTCGAACAGTCTCATTTAGGTGCTAGAGTTTTTTACCCATTGCTTCACTGGCTGTGAGACAAGGTGCTAGGTTTTTTTTTTTTTTTTTTTTAATGGTAGCTTCTGGTTTACTTGAATTAAGAAGGGTCAGTAGTATTATTTTAACTAGGATATGTACCCCAAGGAGCAGAGAATCTGCAAGCTGCGATAACGGGAGGGTAAGCAATCTAAATGAGGCCAAACTTAGGCTGTGATGGAATCTCACATCTTTTTGATGAGAGGTCAGAATTCACTTTAAATATCATACACACAATTCTGAGTCTGTGAATTGGGATAGTCCCGATTGGGGTCTCTGGAATCATGTATTTATCCTGGAGATGGGGATCCAAACTCTTGCTGATTCCCATCCTCAGAGGAAAAGCACCACTCAGGGCTGAACCATAGTAAGTCCCAATGTTGGTCACTGGAAACAGAAACTGAGTCCAGAGGATAGAGTGAAATGACCCTGGGAACGGCCTGAGACCATTTGCCCATGCAGCCTGTATTCAGCATGTCACCTCACACTCTCTTCTACTGCTTACCACCAGTGAAACTTACAAAGATATCTCACTTATGAGATTATCTCCTGTGATGTTACAGTCCAAGTTTTCTTTATCCTGATGTCTTCCAGCATTTAAAATACTGCGTGGCCCTCAACAGGTGTTTATTAAGATAAATAAGTAGGATTCACAGTACCTTTGTTTATCAAGCACAAGGCATAAAGAACAAATAAGTGGACACCCAAATAGCCTTGGCAGCTGGATATACTTAATCACATGTTTCTTGGCAAATTTTTGTGGACTAATCTATTATTTTTAAAATTTGTTTCCCGTGTCAGGAAGGAAGACTATTTGTTCTATATTATTTATTTAAAAGGCAATATCTTAAAAGTCTTTTGGCTGGAAGTTATTGCAGTAATGTCTGTTTGGTAATAAGGGTGAAGGATGCCCTACTTCAGCCATCTATAATGCCAGATATTAAAGAGAATTTTGGATTATATTTGTTGCAAATTTTGACAAATTCTTTTGGAAAAAGATCATTCAAAAGAGCAGTTTGTTCTCCTTAGTTGAAGAGAGATCATCATTAAAAAGTTGTGTTTACAAAATGCTTCAGGGTCTTGAGCAGACCCTCTGTGACCTTCTAATCCATTGGAAATGTGTTGTACTTGGAGGACAGATGCCCCCTTCCCCACCCTGTAGAAGTAAATAACTTGCTTTTCATCATCCAAGCCTGGGGCCTGTTTTTTCCTTAATCAAATGCCATCATTTTCTATCCAAATAAGGGTGGTTTCTATAGATATTGTCCTAAATTTATGTGCTTTTTGAACTTGTATGTAGTTATTAACCTTATGGCTGATGCATGCTGTTATAGTGCATGAGTACTATGTGTTTTTTAAGGTAAAAATTATGACTTCTTTCAATATAATAGTCTATAACACCAATAAATATTAATTAATAAAACTAATAAAACAAGAGAAAGAAAATGACTAGTGAAAAGTTTCAGAAAAGACACAGCAAAATAGCAAAATACCAGGTGGGACAAAAGTAGGTTTACAGTTGTGAGAATGCAAAATACAATTTATTCTTGTATTATTATTTTTGTTGATTATTGTATTGTTTTCCATATGAACAACTGTAACTCTACTTTTGCCCCACTCTGTAATTGATTCATTTATTTGATTTTATGATTTAAATGATTCAAGGAAGGATTTAAGTAGGGCAAAATATAGGGGCTGAAGTATTTCCTCTCCCAAATTTGATTGTGCAACATGCGAAACTATTGCTTTCTTTTTGGGGAGGTAATAAGAGAAAAAAAATAGAATAAGCTGCACGAAAACTTCAGTTGTTTGCACCCACTCCGAATACACTGAGTGAATCACCGAGAAAGGAGTATACTGTTACTTCCCACTGGGGAGCCGTACACTAGAACTCTGAGATGAATGGTTTCAGAGTTTGTCAAAGCTGCCCTTTGATGTTTGGTTTATATATACATGAATAGTAATTAGACATACAATAGATAATAACATGTGTAGCAGAATATATATTCTTTTTTTTAAAGGCACAGTCTTTTTTTCTTTTTTAAGAATTAGTTGTTGTTTTTTTTAAGATTTTTATTTATTTATTTTTAGAGAGGGAAGGGAGGGAGAAAGAGAGAGAGAAAAACATCAATGTGCGGTTGCTGGGGGCCGTGGCCTGCAACCCAGGCATGTGCCCTGACTGGGAATCGAACCTGCAATGCTTTGGTTCGCAGCCCGCGCTCAATCCACTGAGCTACGCCAGCCAGAGCTTAGAATATATATTCTTCATTCCTATTCCCCACTGAGTAAATTAAAACATCTTAATTTAAGATCTTTGATCATCAAGACTTGACTTGTTTTTCTAGTCTTATTTTCCTTTATTCTCATTTACGTTATTTACCAGACTAAGTAACAACGGCACTAACAGGGTTAACATATATTAAATATTTGCTAGCATAGAGTTAAAGCTTTACATGCTGAATTTAATTGTTATCCTCACAAGAACCCTGGGAAAGAAATATTGTTCTCATCCACACTTCACAGGCGAGAGGATGGAGACTTCGGGAGGTCCAGCAGCTTCTCCCAGGTCGCACAGCCAGCATACAAGTGACTCCCAGGTCCTGTCCTTTTCAACTACATCTTCTGCTTCTTGCAGTTCTGAGAGCTGCCCTCACTCAAGCTTTTCCTCTGCATGCAATAAGTGCTATTCTTTCCCATCTGTATAGCTCTCTATTCCCCATCTTTCTAAGTGCAGCCCAAATCCCCCTTTCTCTCAGAGTTACTCCACGTAACTGTGATCTCCCCATGCTGGAGAAATTCCTCTTAAGTTGTCACGACTTGCAGCACCACAGACCAGGAACAGGGCATCAGATGGAAATGTGGCATCTGAGACCCCACTCCAGACGTCCTCACGCAAAAACTGCATTTTAACAAGCTCTTCAGGCAGTTTATGTGCAAAGTTTGAGAACTGCAGTATGGGACATTTTCTTTTTCTTTCTCCCTTTCTCTCTCTCTTCGTTTTTGCTTTATACCTTTGTTATTTGTATACCCATTTTATAGTCTCAATTAGACTGTAAGCTCTTTAGAGGCAGGAGAGTGTTATATCCTCTTTTGAGTATATAAAATATAAGTATACACAAGATAGAAAAGGTACATGATTTGGTGATATAACAGAAATTATATTTAAAAATTTAGATCCTTTTCTAGGTCAAAAAGTACTGTGTTCTTTGGACTATGTTTTCCCTGTGTGCTAACAGAATCGCTTTGACAATGATTTGACTTGTAATGTTTCCACAAATTCAGGCTTTTGATTACATTGAAAATGTTAAGAGGCATAATCCAGGTCCTTAAAATAAAACCTTGATTCTTGATCCTGTATCCTTTGGTCTATAACCAGCTCTTGGGACACAGCATCTTTCATCACCAATGTGCAAATATAGATATTACAGATTTGGAGAAAAATCAATACTTACAAAATAGAAATACTGAAAGCTGAAGACTCCAATAAGTTTCATGCATGAAGTTTTGAGGTTTGTTTGTCTGCGTTTAGGACACTCACTGTCTTCTAAAAACCTTGGAATGGAATTTTGTTTTGATGAATGTTTGATTCCAAGCTTTATTTTATAGCTAATTTGTTTAATAGCAAAACCTCAGTCACTGCAGATGCTCCTATATCATTGAAATGATCACTGTATGCTTTCTCATTTCTTTATTTAGACACAGTGTTTGCATATATTTGTGCCTCTAAATGTTCTCAGGGAGTGTGACCAGCTGATCACTGAGATTGGCAGATGCTCGGGCCCTTCAATCAGCTTCTTAGTGCTGTACAATCTGGCTTCTCTCTTCTTTTTGCAGAATATGTAATTGGAATACATGCGTGAAAAGAAGGCAAACATGTATCTGTGGGTGGCTTTTTTTTCCTTCTCCTGGCTCCATTTCAGCAGTCAATACGACCTCTCATGAAGTTCCAAATCTAAAAGTTGTCTACACATAAATCTCTTTGGAGCTGATACCATTATTCAGTTCAGGGAGGATTCCACTTTACCTCTTTTTAGAATTCTTTTTTTCTCTGTGAGTGTGTGTGTTGTTTCAGTGCGCGGCTCCCTTCCCACCTCATCATTGGTTTGCTCACTCCCTTATGTGATGAATCAATGCTTCCAGAATAGGGGCTTCCGAGGGACTGCGGGAGCTATTACTTCCAAATGAGCTCGTGCATCTTAACGGGGAGCGTTCAGACCACACCCCAGGTAAAAGGGAGTCTTTCCTTAATGCTTTCAAGAACTTTTAAAGGCTGTGCACTGTGGTGTTTGCTGCAAGAGGGCTTATGGGAGAGCTGCCTGGGTGCAGATAAATTCGCGTGTGTTTCAAAGTGAAATGTTACCTACGGCGTCTGTAGAGGCAGGACTGCTCACTGGGGAGCTAAAGAAAAATGCTCAGGACTGCCCTTGGCGCAGTGTCAATGCTAAGACATCCTGTAATGTCGTTTCACAAAAGGAGGCCAGTGGCCATCTGTGAGTGGGGGTGTCAACATCGGAAGAGAACTCTTAGGAAAATAGAAGAAAGGAAGGCATTGCAGCCCGAAACTGAGCAAAGGAGCAGTTTGCCTCATGGCATGGAGGAGAACAGTTTCTTAAATTATTTGGCTGCCTGGTGAGAAGGTGACAGTCTCAAAAGTTTCAAGTACTTGAAACCATATTTAGGAAAAGATTTTAATCCTTTCATCTCTAATTTCTATTATTAAAATAGTTTCCTAAGGATAGGAAGGAAGATGTGATTTTAAACAGCACTGACAACGGAAAATGTTAATTAGCATTTAACCAGTGCAACGGTATTAACATGCATCTGTTCCTGCTTTGTGTGGAAAATGATTTTTCATTACCATAGCGATTCATTTCTGGGCTCCAATGGAACATGGCCACAGTATGCGGTAAACAGCAATTATTATTTTTTTCTTTCCTAAAAGAAGAGATTCAGCAGTCTACTGGCTAACACTGGAATACACGCAGGAAAAGAGGGCGAGTGTATAGCGGTCGTTTTTTCCCCCTCCTGCTAGCTCCATTTCAGTAGTTAATACGACCTCTCAGGAAGTTCTAAATCTAAAAATTGTCTCCACATAAATTATCTCTTCATTTAAATGCTGCATAGTGTAGCTGGTGTAATTTCAAATCATTTTCCAATGAAAATTCTGTACAAAAAATTTTGTGTGTCTTTGGTAAGATAAGAAAATGCTAGGTAAAAGCAGAGAAAAGAGCTCCATCCTAACATTGTACTCCCTGCATAAAAGAGAATGCCAAGTCATTGCGCTTTTTGGATTGCTCTTCTGAGGAATGCGTGTGGACAGGAACTGGTTCCTGATCTTGTTCTTCAGCAGTAACCTAGGAGGATGAATGAGTCTTTAGTCCTATTAGATTTTTTATGTTATTTTTAAAGGACATCAACTTAAATTTAAAAATTTTGTTAACAGCTGGTGAAGGAATTTTGTGTAGCATTTGGATACTCCTATAGGAAAATACAACACATAAAGTAGAAGGAAATAATTTTATTTCTTTTCAGATGCTTTCAATGTCAACCTGTGATTATGTTCAGACATTCTTTTGAGGGCATTGTTATAAAAGCACAGCTTATGCATTGAAGCATCAGTTTCCATTCACACTAGTGGAGATCTACTTGTATTTTATAGAGATCTAAGTAATATGGAATTACACAAATTGTGCAAGGCTTAGTAAATTTTCATTATTTTATGTGCTTTAGAAGTTAAAGCCACTTACTTTTAATAATCATTGTATGCATTTCATAACAATGGATTGCTCATACTGAAGACTTTGCTACATTGGTATTAATTGCATTTGGATGAAACCAAGATAGACCTATAGTCATCATAAGTGGGGATGAGGGAGGCCTATAGAATCTGGGGACAAAGTCCCATTGTCACCTCTTCTTTGACTTCTAAATGACAGTCTGTGATGAACTCTCTGAACTACCCTCAGGGATTTCCTTGCTGAAACCACTCTCTATCATGATATTGATGAGATTAGTTATGCCGAGCGCTTCTTAGAAAATAATTCGTATAGAAAGTGTGCTGTATTATGTATTGCTGATAAGACCAGTGGGCTTTCTAAATCTCACAAAGGGTCTAATGTTCTTTCCTACAAAGGAAAGCATTGATTTATCACTTTCTGATAATAAGCTGAAATCTGGGAACTGTAACATGACTGCAGTCATGGAATAATGACAAATAGCTTTCCAGGCTGAAAAGAATATTTAAAAATAAAAGTTGGCTCAGAGGGTTTGTCTATGTATTTTAACCCCCCTGAGGAACATGCATTTTTTTCATAAGGCATAGATATTTTAGTTGTTAAGTTACCAGAAAGATACATCCTGTGGTAAGTGGTTCAGAGTTAGTTCATCAGGCCTGTAATTTCAGTAGAGCCACCATGCTTAGCCACCGTCTTTCTCCCCAGCCCAGTCTTTCTGTCACCCAGTGTGTCTTGTGTTTTCATAAGGACTGCCCTATTAACATTCTTGTCTCACAGTTCCTTAACCTCCACAATCCCAGTGTCCTCCCTGCTTTCTCATCTCAGACACTCAGCCTCAAGGCCAAAGCCTGGACCTCACAATCATCCAGAATTACTGTCCTTAAACTCTCACCATCATGCCGTCTTTCCTCGTTCTTCCTCTGCGGCGGACCGCTTAATGGTAGAGTCTGGAGCGTTGAGTCTTGGACCCCCTTTTCCTATGTGTGCTTACCCCCTTAGTGTTCCCATCTAGTCTTGTGGTTTTAAATACCATACATTGGTTAACAACCCTAATAATTTTATCTCTGGCACAGACTTTCCTCTGAACTTGCTCCCTTACTCACATTTCCACTGGAGTGTGTATTTGGCATATCAAATTTGATGTCTATTCTCAAACCAGCCTCACCTGTTGTTTTCCCCATTTCACTGAATACTAACTCATTATTTTTTAAAATTATTCAGGTCAACAATTTTGTACTCATCTTGACTCTTGTTTACTTTTTATATCCCATATTTAATTTTTCAGCAAATTCTAAGTTTTTCTTCTAAAATATAGCCAGAAATTTAACACTTCTGATCACTATTAACTGCAGCAACCGAAGTTCAACCTAACATTTTCTGTCCCATGGGTTATTGCAACCATCTTATAGCCAGTATTCATAGCTTATAACTATTGTCTTTTTTACTACTTCTTTCACTAGAATGTAAATTCTTTTTTACTACTTATTTTACTAGAATGTAAATTGTTTATTACTGTTTTTTCACTACAATGTAAATTCCATTAGGGTAGAGATTTTTGTTCACTGCTGTATCACAAACCCCTTCAGTATTCCCTCCCATTTGGTAGGCATTTAATAAGACCTTGCTGAGTAAATAAAAAGAAGCATAAGGTAAAGTGTTCAGTGAGAGTTGTGTTTAGTAGGAGCATAGTGGCTGGACTGAAGGCCACATTAAAGGACACAGAGATGGGGGTGGGTGAATAGATAGGGACCTTGGAAGTTCTTCTCTGATTGCTTCAATTATCTCAGTGGAATGAGAAACAAAGTCTTCAGCTCAGAGTAAAACTTGGGAAGATGTTGGGGGTTTAAAGACAGAAAAAAAGATATGAGTTTTCTAGGCAAGTGGAAGAGTGAATGGGCTATGGAACTACATGTAATTATAGAGCAACACTGAAGGGCCTGCCTAAGGCTCAGAATCATAAATTTGAAGTGAAACCGCTGAGCATGGCCGTGAGGTTTTCCCTAGCCACATTTATGTCTCTGATGCAGGGGTAGAGGAGGTATGGGGTTAGATTTAGTGGGGACTGTGATTTACCCAAATGGGGATGATGATGTGAGAGAGGGTAAGAAATGTGAGGGGTACGCATGGGATTGATCGTGGTAAATGCAGTCCTTTGGTAAAGGTAAGCTGGTTAAGACAAAGTACAGGAAAACCTAGTGTTGGAAGGATCAATAGATTTTCATTGTGGTGAATTCTGAGAAACACTGGAATTGGAAAACTAGTGGGAGTGGTATGGAAAGAAAAGAAGTGGTGATCAGAGAATTAAAAAACTGAAATTACAGAGGGACTGTGGTTCTTGGTCTAGGCTGGAGATGTGAGAGGCAAGGAGAGTAGAGATCGAGGCATCACAGTATTGGAAAAATTATCCATGAGATATGATATTGAATATTATAAAAAGTGTAGTGTTAGAGGGAGTAGAATTGAACTAGGAATTTAATCTTCAAAGAAAAGAGGGTTTGATTTGTGTGTGGACAGGCGACTATTACAAGGAGAGGTAGTGAGTAGTCTAGACTGATGACATGAGATTCAAACTGGAAGTTTTTAGGTAAAATAAAAGGAGAAGATTTTGGAATCAATAAAAAGAAATAAGGAGCACACTGCTTCCACTCCCAGGCCTAGTGTGAGAGAGAACAGTTCCCATTGAGGAAGCTTCTTGGAAATGAGTCCTTAAGAGGGAACCATAGTTTAGTTAGAGATAGAATATTTACAGAAGAGGTTAAAGATGATATGAAGGATTTTTTGATGACTGACTGAATCCCAGACCATGTGTTTCAAGGGTTGGAACATGGTATGAGATGGAGACAAAACTGGGGGTGCACACATAGCATACGGGGATTGAGGGGCCCGGGTTCCTCACAGGGACAGACATCGTCAGAGTTAAAGGGCATGCTGAGATAAGGTCCAAGTTGTCCAAGGCACAGAAACGTGATACAGCTTGAAGGGAAAGGAGAGTAGGGATCTTGGCAGGGTACATCATATGTTTGTGACAGAGTCATAGAGGCAGCAAAGGGACACTGTTACTCTGACTGGGTGGGGCTGGTTTTATCATGGTCATTATTTGATCTAAAGTGATTTCCCTTTACCTTCCCATTCTTCCTACTTTATCATGTTCACGAGCCTTTCTTTATCTTAGTTCATTTTCTGTGGACTCCAGAGAGACCATATTTCTTCTCTTGTTTCCTTAACTTGTTCTGCCTGCCCCCTCCAAGATCTTGCTCCACTTTCATTCTCTCCTGGTTCCTCCCTTCAGGCTACAGACATGTTCAAGTCTATCCCATCACAGACAAAACAACGTCTTTTTGACTCTACTTCCCTGTCTGACCGCTCTTAACCTTTCTCCTTACTTCTCATCCATACTTCTTGAAAGAGAAATCTACAGCACCATCTTCTTCTCCCTTTTCATTTAGTCCTCAGTCTATTTGCTATGACCTTTCTTCCTGGTCTCTAGCCTTATGTCTTTCAAAGCCAGTATTATCTAAAATTCTAGTGTGGCTATGTCATTTCCTAGTCTATAGTGCTTTATAGAGCACAATGGTTCTCTGTTGGCAATAGGACAACATGTAAGCTGGATCCACACCCTACACTGCTGCTTCTTTCCATGCTTTCTCTCGGCCGATTTCCTCAGCCTGAGACGTCTTTCTCTTCCTTTTCACTGGGACTTAAATTTCAGGTGTTTTATTTTTTCCCTAGAGTTTCCCAGGTTGTGCAGGTAGGTTCCCCTCATTACTTTTCCCTCAGTGTTCTGTGTGTACCTTCTTTCTACTTGTGAGTGGTCTGTGGGCTCTTTTCTATTCACTGTTGTGTATCTAGCTCTTGACTGCCTGCCACACGGAAAACACTTAACAAAATTACTTTTGAATGAATAAAAGATAAAACATATCTTTTAGCAGACATTCACATTTTGATAGTGAGAAAAGTTTACTTCTAATTTTAAATCCATATTTAGTATTCTTGTTAATGATAAATGGAAGTTTCTTGCACGTTTGGTGATTATGAATCAAATTGAACATGCTAACCTGGGTTAAGTGGATAAAAGTTCATTTTGAAACAGACTGAAGGCTGTGTTTGTGATGGATCCGCTGAGGTAGAGATGCCCTTTAATATTCCAGCAGAGCAACACCTGTTATTTTATTGTCACCCTTATAACAGGATCCTGCTGGGGTTGTGTTGCTTTTTCTCCAAGATAGTATTATAAAAAAAAGAATCTGATGTACTATGACTATTTTTATAGCTGTTTTCTTTGGTAACCATATATACAATCACAGGAAAATGGTCAATTTATCAAAATAAATGAGATAAATATCATGGTGTATAGAGAAAAAGTCAAGATAAACATTTGACAAGACTACAGGCCTAATTTATTACATGTCTCATAGGTCTCTTCTGGTGATTCTGAAGCCAAACCTTTGATCTTCACATTTGTCCCCACTGTCAGAAGATTGCCAACCCACTCTCAGTTGGCTGACATCTCTAGATTCCTTGTTAAAATTCCTGAGGAACCAAGTGATAAGAATCCAGAAACTGTAAATAGGGTAGGACTATTTTTATTCTTTTTTTTATATCCAGCAATTAACATTAAATTATCATAATAATGACTTACAAATTTGGATGAATGTTTATTTCCACTGCTTAAAGTGAGACAATCATGAAATCTAAGATTGACTAAAAATACAATTATATAATAGGAACATAAATGTTATCTAATTCCAGGTTCTCTGTAATACATTATTCTACTTGTGAGAATAATGTCTCAACCTTTTTGAGTTGATAGCCTATTGTTTGCCTCCTTGCACATTCCCTTCTCTCAAATGTATCTTAAAATAATAAAAACAAAATTAAAAAGAAGTTTGCATTTATTTTGAGGGAAAATACAAGATTAAATAATGAGGTGCTACTACCTTACATGTAATAAATTAGCAACATGATAAAGGTATAATACCCATTGTTAGGGCAATTGTGGAGATATTTGCATGATCATATTTTGGTGCTACTTTTGTGAATATATACAATTTTGGTAGAAAATCTTTATCCACTTTCATTAAACTGTTCATAGCCTTTCAATAACCTAACTCTTGGAAATATATCCCCAAAAATAGGACAAAAGAAGAAAAATGTTATGGAGAAAAATAATTAGAAAAAAAAATAAAAACAGCCTAATACCAGAAAAGTTAAGAATATGATAACACATCACCTTGACAAAGTTAAAATTATAGTAATTATGTAATTCCATGAAAAATGTTAACCTTATAATATTATGTAACAAAACAGATGATAAAATTGTATTTACACCCTGGTCATACGTTTCTAAAATAAGACCAAGACTGAAAATGAAATTAAAACAAACCCTGAAAAAGACTTGTGCTGGAATAATGATATTGTGGTTTTAAAAAATTCTCTTTAAAAAGTGTTGTAATACTGTCTTATTTAAAATAAAGTGTGACTTGAAGGACCTTGTGGTATTCTTGAGCCAACTGGAAGGGCAGGAAGTAATCTAATTTACCTTGTATATATGAAAACATCTTACAGACAAGTAGTAATATATTTATGTTTCTGAGATTTTCAGTGCTATCTTATTTCAAGATCATTGGAGCCAAATTATTTCAGAGAAATCCTGAATATTACATAAGGCTTTTCTGGGAAGTTTCTCCCTAACAGTGCTCAACTATATATAATATATTCATAGTATCCTGTGTTATTAGGTGCTATGGTTATATGAGACTGTAGCTATATGAACCAATTTTGGCTGCAAATCTCCAAAGACTCCTGAAATGATGATATTCATCTGATGATTGCAATGATACACATACAGCTGTGTCATGAAAATGAGATTAAAGTTTTTTCTTTCTATGTTTTAAATGGTTCAGTGTTATAATCAAACAGGGTAAATAATCCTTCATTCTTTCTATTTAACAACTATTGACTGGCAACATGTTACGTGTTTGGTGCTGTGGATTCTGAGTGAATAAAGTCAACTCATTACTTATTTGTTATTGGGAATGCAGACAGTGAAGAAACGGAAAAGTGTATAACCAAATCTCAGGTAGTGATAAATGCTGTAGAAATATATCAGAGTAAAGGAACAGAGAATGATAGACTATGGAGGAAGGGAGTTGTTCTAGAGCATTAATGATGTTTTCAAAAACTAGTTCAAGTTTTGCCGGTTTTCTAGTTATTCCATTACTTTTCATAGGAAGCAATTTGTTACTGAATACTTCTATTTTTAATTTAAACTTCCTTCCAATTTGGGTTTTTGTTACTATATAGTATTGTAATTAATATGTGAAATCACCATTATCAGAGAAATCCTAATCAAAGACAATTTGTTTTATTCTGACTATATCATCATCAGCTGAAAAGTATGGAATTGATGTATAAAATGATGTCCTTAGTTTAGTTATGACTAATCAATGGTTGATTTCTATTGTGTTGTCACACACACAAAACACATACACACATATTATCATACATTAAATTGATGATCATAGTTGAAATTATTTTAGTTTAATTAGTGTCTTTTTTAACTTTCTATTTTTAAATAATTTCAAGCTTAAAGAAAAGTTTAAAGAAAGAATAATAAACATAGTATGGCTATCAAAACCAAGAAAATTAACATTGGATCTCCTCAGCATGCATAGCTACTGTCTTTTTAGAACAAAGCCTTTTGTTAGCATGGTAAAGCTGTCTTACTCCTGGTCTTATAAACTTTCTGTGTGTTCAAACAAAAAATTATATGGGAAAAGATTTAGAATTACAAATACAAAATAAAATAATAGTAAAAAATAGTTTGTGCTAAAAATATCCATCTTTTTGGTGTCCTAGTCACAAGCTCTTCCCAATTAGCTTAGGTTGTTTTGTCTAATATCTGTGCATTTTGTTCTGATACTATTTTTCTGCTTAGACTTTTACAGAGATTTATATTCTTTTAGAATCCTTCAGTGGGATTTCCTTTATCCCTGGCTTTCACAGAATATACAGGTTTTGCTTGACCATTAACTAAACCCTTGTCAAGTCTCCCTTTGTTTCATGAATGTCTTCATGGAAAACATTGCTCTCTTCCTCTCCTTTTAAAAAGTCATCTTACGATTTAGAAAGCAGGTTTGTTTGTTGATGTTGATTCTGGGCCCTACATTGTTTGGGTTTAGACCAGGGCTAGTAAAAGTAAACTTAATTTCAACCTAATTTCTCTTGATTTTTATATATATTTATAAAGTCTTGTCCTTAAGCAGGTAAAGTTTTTAAGTGTGCATAGAAAGAAGAAGCAAGTATCAAACCAATGTCAATGCTTTTATGTCTATACATTTATTGCAGTCAAATTTCAATGAGTACTTGACCTTGAATGCTGGGAGCCAACAGAAGAGAGACCCAGGAACATTGACTTATCCTTCAGAAGTCAAAGGAAAGATTTCACAAGTAAGGGAATTTAAAACAAACGAACCTCAAGAAATGCAGCAGAGTGGCCTCTTCAAAGCTGAATATGTTTTCATTGTGGACTCTGAAGGGGAAGATGAAGTTACAAGCAGAAAAGTTGAACAAACTCCCCCAGTGGGGATGGGCACCACAGCTACTCGGCCCAAGACCCTAGCTATCTCCTCCAGTCTGGTCTCTGATGTGGTACGTCCCAAAACACAGGCAACAAACCTCCAGGCCCCATCACATCCTGAAATGCCCCACGGGATGGCCTCTCAGCAAAAGCATGGGCAGGTAGGTTTTTCTTCTTATAAGAAAAAAAATATTGTTTACATATCCTTTGTTCCAGGCTGTGTGTGGTCTTGGAAGCCTCCAGTGTGGGGCTGCCTCAGTGAAATAGGGAGAAGGTCCCATCCCAAAACTTAACAGCAAGACTGAGTGCCTTTTTTAAGGTGGACAGTTTTTGGTACAGTAGGAGAAGTCCTGTGTCTGTGATGGCAAGAAAGAAATGTCAAAGGAAGAAAGTTAGGGAAAGATTTTGAAGAAAAAAATAGAAAGAATTTGTTGTTGGTTATTGTTGTAATGAAATTATAATATGACTTTGACAAGGTATATAGGATGTCAGGAATGTAGGGGCTGGCTTTGGAGCAAATAGTGGATGGGAAGTTGCCTTAGACAGTAAGCGTGAATCAGTACCAAGGTGTCCTGTTTAGAAACTACCAGATCGGGCATTTGCAAGCTTTCCAAAGTAGATGGGAGGACATTTTTATTGGTGAGTTAGCCTTTTGCTGCTACTAGGATTCATGCAAAACTATAGAGTAGGCATCTTATTTTTGGTGCCACCCCATCTTTATTCCTGTAGCCTTCACTGACTTCCTGATGTTGTATTCGTATCTTCTCCAAGCATCGGGTATCCTCGTTCTGCCTTGTGGTGATGGAAGACTCACACTGGGCTATCCATACCCAGGTCTCCTGGACTAAAACATTCATTTCTTTTTGAGGTTTATTCTCAGCTAATTATTTAAAGTATTCTAACCACATTAACATATTCTCAGTAAGTGTGATAGGCTTAAACCCCTTTTTTCTTGTCTCAGGAAAATAGTGGAATAACCAATAGGAGATGTGGGGGCTTCCATAGTCAGTGGAGAGTACTGGTAATTTGATGGGATGCCTTCGAAGAAGAACATGTAGGTGTGATGATACAAGATACATAAAAATGAGAATATCCTTAATGAAGCAATTTTGGTTTTTCAATTTCCTCTTTTCTCCAATTGATATATTTTCCCCCAAGTTGGTCATTTATTTTGTTTTAATGTTATTATATATGTGACATATGACATATATATGACATATGTATGCATATATATGCCAACTGGAGACTAAACATGCACTTTGGGATTTTTTTTGCCAACATAGGTTACTTAGGAGGTAATAGTTCATGTTATTAATGCTCCAAATGAAAAGACAAAGATCAACCTAATTCATTAGTAAGGGCTGAAAATGATCTTATTACAAATGGAAGAATACTGGATCCTGAATTGTTTGGGAATAGCCATGGTTCTTGGTTCCATTTATCTTAATAATTCCTGAGTGATGAATAGAGGTCACCATGAAGTTACAATAAGATGAATTAAAAATAAGATAACTGTTACCTACAAATTTAAACTAAAAAAATAACCAGGGCACAAAAAAGGGTACTCTGAGGGGTTTAATGTAGTCAGTAGTAGAATTTTAATATAAAAAGTCTAGAGACTATCCCATGATTGGGTTACTTGATGCCAACAACAGTAAGTTTTCAATGAGAAATTTTAATTTTTCTATAAAGAAGTGATTTTTCTGGTCAACCTGGTAAAAATGAGTAGAATTGTCTATAAATTAGTACTATTAGTTAGTAATAATAACTTATTAAACTTTTCCTAAAAAAGTCCTTAGTTCTTAGTTTGGACTTTAACCTTTTTATAACCTACCCTGTATGACATTTCCTCTCCATACCTTGTACCTCGTTTCTTCAGCTCTCCTGAATTATCGCTGAAGTCCACACTTTATATGTTTCCATCCCCAAGCCCTTGATTCCTCTGAGTGTAATGCTTCTTTCTTCCCCAGACATGAGGCCATTTGGCCTTGGCTACTCGATACTCTGAGTTCTGCTCAAGTTGCCCCTTTTCCTAGAGACATTCCCAGATGGGTTAGTTTTTCTCCTTCATCTTTGTCATTTTTCTTATAGTTTAGTAGCCTTTTTGGTAAATCTTCAATATAACTTCTTTCAACTTAGTTCTAATAGTTGATTTTATCTTTCTTCCTCACTAGACTAAAGGCAACTTGAAGCCAAAGTCTGTCTCCCATGTTTTTCTGTATCCACAGCCCTTAGTGCAGCATCTCAAACGTAGGTAAAGTTCAGTAAGGTGCATGAAAAAATACGCACAGGCTTACACATTCGAAGTCTGTTCTCAGATATCAACTCCTTCGTGAAGTCTGCTTTGATTCTTTCAGGGAAAGCAAACTCTCCCTCAATTTAATTCTGATAGCTTTTTTTCCCCTGAATATCTTTTATTATAATTATTCTATTACAGCATGTATGATAACTGTTTAGGGGAATGCCTTATCTTCCCTAGCAGACTGTAAAGTTTTTATAGGTAAAGACCCCATTAAATCCATTTCTATTAAGCATTTTGGTCTCCAGAGTGGTTACTGTATTCTCTCAAACCCATATAAATATTGGGTTGAGTGTATTTTTGTTCCAAAGGTTGTAGTGGCATGTTTACATAAAAGCACATTATGTTAAAAAAATCTCTAAAGAATTTAAAATTTAATGTGTAAGTCAAAAGTAAAAATGCTATGAGGGCAGTTCAATTAAAATCCTCATAAATAAAATTCAGAAAAAAATGTTCCATAATGAAATACCCTATTCATGTTTTTGAGTGTTGGTATAAAGATGTAAGAGTAATCTTACCTAGGAATAGTATTAGAGTTCAAAGACAGGTAACTAGACACAGCAACTGCAGACTGGTTTGTCTGAAAGAACTTTGATAAAATCTGGTATCAATCAGATCAACTTGGGAATACAAAATAATAACTGACAACTTTTACTATACTAATATATTAATAACTAACACCTTTCTGGCAGTGTGACATGGTTTGAGTACTGACTTAGGGTTATTGAAGCACAAGAGCTCTTCCTTCTATTTTTATGCTGAGAAACCTCATGGAGAATGAAGCATTTCTTTACAACATTGTATTTTCATGTTTTCTAGATGCCTTGCCAGATTTCCTCACTGTACACCAGCAAGTAATTTTGCCAAGTGGGACAGGCAGGTTAATATATGCTGCTGGTTAATATATGCTGCTGGAAGGGAGGAAGCGCAGTTTGGGAAGTTCACACGGCCCTGATCAAAGCCGAGAGGAGATCTAGTCCTTTTGCTGACAGAGTTGGATATGAAACACTAGGAGACCCCCATGAAAGTGTGTCCCCTGTCAGGCAGGAAGGGAAACCCCTCTCCCCGGTGAGCAAGGTAAGAACCAAAAGATGTTTAGGGATGAGGCCAGGTGTGTGGGGTTGACCTGGCCAGAGTCTGAATTTGGGATATGGGAACACTTTCGCTCCCACAGGTCAGCCCCTACAACCTTATGCTGCATTACCTGCTGGGAGCCACACCTTCTCTCTACTCTCTCCTGCTCTGGGAAGGCGGGGTGAGGGTTCCCAATATCTGACCAGTTCAGCTACAAAGGAGGTGCCTGATGCCTGCTATTAAAATATACTATATTTATTAAAATAATGCTATTTAATATATTGAAAATATTATAAATGTAAAACAAATTCCAATAAAACAGGGCCCTCAAAGCTTTTTAAATTGGAAATTAAGAGGTTATTTGGTGACTTTAATAAGAACAGTGTGAGTGGGGTGCTAGGGGCACAAATCAAGTTGAGAAGTGGATGGGCGATGAGGGCACAGAGGTTGTATGTTGGATGGAAGGACCGGGAAAACCAAAACGAGACAAGCGACTGAGTGGCCACGGTCTTCTGAGTATTTACTTATAACCATAAACCCTAGTTTCCTCATTGGTAAAATGGGGTGATGACATCAACCTTTCTTATGAAGATCAAATGAGATTATATATTATATAATGAAACTTTATACATATATTTATGTATATTTATATATAAACTGTTCATTACAGTTCCTGGCCCATGGTAAGTTCCCAAGAAATAATTTGATATATTTAAGAAGTCTAAAAGAGCAGCATGTGCTGGGGTATAGTACAGGGTAAGGAATGTACAAACAGGGAGAGGTTTTATATATTGGTTCAAATGTAGCTTGGATGTAAGAACTTTGGGGGAGGAACATGAAAAATAAGGTCAGAAGAACTGGCTGAGGTCAAAATAAAGGAGGTTCTTACATAAAATCCTGGAAAACTTGGACATTAGCTCTCATATTTACTAAGTACCTAGATTTCATGGATCCATGGAAAAAAGATTACAACAAATTTGGACAGGGCATTTGACATACAAATCTTCTTTATAACCCCTAGGGACTAATTGTTATAATGAAATGCTCTATTAATACCAACACACTGTATTAGAATAGTCTTTTTATTTTTCTATTATTCTAGTATATTTGTGAACCTCATCACGCCAAAAATCCTTCTTGTCTCTGGTCCCCATCACCTAACACAATGCCTGGAACACTTGTAGGTGCTTGGAAAGTGTCTGATGAGTGAATAAATGAGTGAATGCTCCTCCTTTTCACATGACCCTGTGATATATATATGTAGGAAATAAACATCATTATATGAACTGCCTTAACCCATAGCTGAGAGAAAACTGTCATGGAGTATAAAAAGAGAGCCTGGGATTCCTGCCCCATAGTTTAGCTCTTGCTCCATATTTTGCTTATTAAAACATCATCCATACATAACTCTTGGCCTTAGAAATTTAGAGATGGAAGACTTTGGAAGAAGCTGGTAGGTGAAACTTCCAAGTTGGATTCTGCTAACTGCTGGGAGCACCAGCCTGAAATGACAGGAAATATTTCATGAAAAATGGCATTTATGTTAAGATTCCAGAAAGCAATGTTCACCTGACCATCACCCAGACAACACTCTAGCTGCATGCAGAGCAGAGCTACGTCGGGCAGAGTGAAGAAAACAAAGAGAGAGCTTGGCTTGCTCGAGTAGGCGAGAGGTGATCAGGTGGTAACTCAGATTCTGGGTGGGCCCTCTCGGTCATGTACTTGCCTAGAGGCAGCTGTGATGATTAAAACTGTAGAGGCCCTCATTCTTTTAATTGCTGCACACATTCCTGACCAGTTAAAAATGGATTAATTTATTTTTGAATTTAAGTATAGTTGGCATACAATATTTATTATATTAGTTTCAGTTGTATAATGCATTGATTAAACCTTACAATGTGATCACCACATTATAGTCTACTCACCATATGTCACTGTGTGAATTTTTCACCATAATGTTGAGTATGTTCACTTTCACCTTTGACTAAAATCACCACTGGGTGATTTTATTTTTTAAACCACTTTTCTCTAGTGATCTTCCTATTGCCACCTCCCCATTTCCCTTTTTGCTTAGGGTGAGGATATGATTCTGTCCTCTCAACCTTTTTGTCACCTTCTATGGTGAGATTGGACACACTTGGGAGACTTGTTCTGACTCAGTGGGAGGACCCAGGCTCTGCTCTGATGCTGGAAGAATCCCTGTCATCCCCGGTGGCCTGTTGCTTCGCCTGGCTGAAACACCATTTATTTGCACCTTTAGTTCCAGGAACAGAGAAAGTACATTTATGGAAGTTGCTTTGTCAATTCCAGCAGAAAGATGATGGAGGTTTAAAAAAGGACGGTCTCCTGACTTGATGTCAGAACTCATTTTTTCACTCTTGTGAGGTAAGACAGAATTGGCCGTCAGAGCCACGGTTCCCTCCACCCCATCCCCTCACTCACTCACTGTCTGGAGTCCACAGTGGGGTTAGAGGGGACCACCGCTGAGGAAGGCAATGAGGCCTTCTTTAAGGAGGCCCTTTGTGCCCACTTTCTGTCCTTTTGTTCCTACATCCACAGGGCACTTTACTTCTTTATTCCTGCAAGAAGGCAGTATGCCATGCACTAGACGCCCTGTGAGTGCGTGTTAAAAGACATAGTGCCTACCTTCAAGGAACTTTAAAAAAACAGATGCACCTGAAAATAATGACAGTGAAAGGTAACGTGTTTGAGGGGTAATGGAAATCAGCCTTGCACCTCAGGAAAGGTTCATATTGTATGAGTTAAAATGTAAAGAATAAGTACAAGTTTTCTGGTCAAAGAAGCAGTGCTTAGGCGTTTCTGGGAATCTGTGAGAAATACCAACATAGAAGAGAATAAAAGAAGAAAAGGACTTAGTGATGAAATAGAGGCACAGATAAGGTAGTTTTGAAAAGGAGGGAGAGATTAGAAGCATCAGGTTTTTTGAGAGAAATCAGAAAAGATAAGGAATTCAAATGCCTGTTGGTTTTAGGGAGTGGAAATCATTGCAGGCATTGGGGACAACAGTGTCTGTGGAAGAGGAGGGGTGGGAACCGTTAAGAGGCTGGCGGGGGGAATATATTAGTTTTTCATTGCCACAGAACAAATCAGCACGTTTAGTGGTTTAAAAATATGTTTACTTATTTTTCTTTATTTTCTCTGTCACTTTGATCTCTAATCTTTCCATTCACTTTTAAAGCACTCACTTATTTAGGTCATACCCACACTGTATAACTTCCTGTTTGATTAACTTGAATTCACCTGATTAGGGACTTCCAAATTCCTTCACTTCAGCTTCCACCGGTACTCAAGGAGAGGGGATCCCCTATACAAGAGGGGATTCTGCATAGTTACTTTTCGGTATGTTGGCCACAAACGGAAAGCAATACAATGATTATTATGTTTTTCAGGTGTAATTACCAAGAGAGAAACGTGGGCCTGTAATGATGGGAAAGACAGGATCCACAAAGATCTTAGTGTACATGTATGCACACATTTTCAGTTATGTTTTCCATTTAACAAACCGTGACAAAATGTATTGTTTTTAAACACAACCTTATACTCAGCTCAGAAATCTGCTGGTCTACAGTTCAGCCAGGTTCAGCTGGGTGGCTCTGCAGGTCTGGGTCAGGCTCAGCTGATATTTGCTGTGGTTCACTTATGTGTCTGTGATTAGCTGCTGGTTGAATGGTAGGTGGTTAGCTGTCTTGTGGCTGGTTAGCTGAGAGGTGGTTTTGCATTTCCCAGTGGACTAACCTGGGCTCATTCATATCATGGCAATGTTCTGCATTCAGTAAGCCAGTAAGCTCCAATGCACAGTGCTTTTCTAGCCACTGCTTCTTGTATCACATTTGCTGGTGCTGCACTGGCCAAAACAAATTATATGGCCAGTTGAGATTAAGGGATGGGGAAAGGACTTTGCCTCTTTAATATAAAGACCAGAGAATGGTAGAAATTTTTATAATCCACTACATGATATTTATTATTATGGTTTTAAAGATTGGAAGGATTCTGTTTTATATTTATGTTAGAATGAGAGAGCTAGTAAAAAAGAAAAAAAGAATGAGTACATAGCATAGGAGTGATGGAATGTGATCCCTAAGAAGACAGGAGCTGCTGCAATTTGGAGCACATAGAGAAAATTTACCTTAGGAAATCTAAAGGAAGATCTAAAAAAATTATATTTTTCTGGTAATCTCAGTTTTCCTTGGAGAAAAAAGAATTCTAGGTTGTTGAGAACAATGGGGGAATGGTGGGAAAAGGGTTTGTGGCGAGTGTTAACTTTTTAGAAGACCTGCTGTTCAGAGCAGGAGAAAAAAACTCAGGTCCAAACAAAAGAAAACTTAAAAAAAAAAAAAGCAGCCAACAAAAACGCTGTGTTTTGGGCCCAGCTGAGACTATAGACCTCAGATTTATGAGGACACCAGTCTACAGCGCCTCATTCACCCTCCGTGCGAATTAGAGAACATGCCCCTTCTGCGGGGCACAGGGACGTCCTGCCCACTCTCGGCCAGCGCGCTCCTGCAGAACCAGTCCGTAAGTGAAGTGCAGCAGCCCTGCCACCCAACAGGGTTGTGTTACTTTTTTTAGTAGCAGCTTTAAATAGACTAGGTCTAGGAACATGATGGCAGTTGGTAGGAATGATTTTTTGCCAAGTGGATTGGTAAAAAAAAAACAGGATGGCTAGAATGTCGACAATACTCACAAGGAAGTTGAGATTGAACAAAATATTACTAAAACCTAATGCAAATATGCTTTTTGTAATACCATATGTAAAATATGCAATATAGCAAGGAATGGGGGAGGCGAGATTGGATAGCAAGAGAGGGCTCTGTTAAGAAGGAAAGATCTTTAGTTCATGGTAGACACAGAGAAATTATTGATGACATCTTGTACATAGGTATACCTTGATCAGATTGTAAGAAATCAATCTGATGATAGGTTGAATGTTATTTAAATGTTCAGGTAAGAAAGGCTGAGAATCTGCCCAGTGACATTGTGAGTGTCTGTCAGTGAGAAGAGGACTGATAACAGGTAAGTTTAGGAGGCCAAGCTGCATAATATCGTGATTGTGTGAACAAAGGGTCTTCTGGAGTTTCTGCCTTGCAAGGCTGTGCAGATTCAGGAAGAAAAGCACAACTATATGGGACTGACATCTGGTGCTGTCCACTTCTTGGGAACTACTCAGAACATCAGGTAGCAGCAGACAAATCACTTTAGTTTTATTCAGATACTTTGGAATATCATAGACACATCAGGAGGGAAATGAATATATACAGGAAGAGTTTATTTAGATTGACTAAAATTACAAGGCAGCTCTGCTTCAGAGACTGGTTGTTAAAATAACTAATGACCCCTATTATATAGGATCTATGGGTGGATTTATGACTAAGATTGTCCACTTGATGACAGCAGAACATTGCAAGTATCCTCTGATCCTGAGATTATTGTGAATGTCAAGGTAGTCTTTCTAGGGAAACAGAGTTTTGAGAATGACTTTGGAGGTGTGTAGTCAGGGGCTCAAGGAATTAGAGGAGGGCTTGGGATTGGAGAACACAGTCAGGGGCAGCTCTGAAAGGTGTTTGAAGCAAAGGAATCAACAAAGCTCAGGCTAGAAACAAATAGTGGAGAAGAAGGAGAACAGGTGTGAGGGAGAAGGAATTAGAGCATCAGCAACAAACCCAGTAACAATCAGCACAGGAGGGCATTAATGGGAGAGAATGAAGGGACAGAAATAATTTGTAGGGATTACTAGAGAAGTAAGGGGTTTATAGGGAAGAGGCAAAATAAAGTCTGGGCTACTGACTGAGCACTTGACAGGTATCCATTTTTTCTCTCTGTGTAAAATTGTTCATGTCTTTAGCTCCTCTTTATAAAAGTTTATTAATAAGTGGAACTCAGGACGATGAATATTTTTCATTAAAATGTATTCTTCACTCCTGGGAATTTTATAAAATGTGGAACCACATTTTTTATACTAGCGTAAATTAGAATAACACCAGGATGTATCTGCAAATTAGAAATGAACATATTATGAATACTATTAATGTATTGAATAGGAAATTATAAAAACATGTAGATTAATATAAACATAACATTCTTAGAATTTTTGATTATTCTTTTTTAAGTTCTTCAATAATCAACTATTAAAAATACAATAAAATTCGGTGTTACTTTTATTAGATAACATATGACTTAATGCAGTAAAGAATTTGGTAATTAGAATCCATACTCTTGAGGAAGTTTGAGGGAATAGTCTTTTCCTCTGAGCGAGACCCTCAAAATTAGAGCCCTACTATTTAAACATGATACTTTGATGGATAGTCAGGATGAATTAATGTTTGTTGTATAAACTGAAGTTATTTGGAAGATGATTGGAAAGATAATGGGATTTTTAGGCTGTTATTATTAACTTATAATTTTTTTTTTACCAATAGCTCTGGTATAACCTGAAAAGGCACCCTACTGGGTCTTCAAATTACTTTAATCCATCTGTGAAAAGAGACAGATCATCACTGGAAACAATGTGAAGACTTTTCATTCATGGCTAAGCACATGAAACAGTTACATAACTGGTGGCCAAACAGACTTGTTTCTAAGTAAAATTTATGTGAGGGAATTTTAAAGCTTGCTTTCTCGATTTGATTGAATTTTGCTTGATTTTTGAAATTATCCCTCATTTTTAGATATTCTGGTTTATGCCAATATATTCAAATATTATTTATATGGCAAGAATTCTGTGTTGCAAAGGCACAAGAGTTTATATATTAAAAACAGGAATATTTTGGGTGTGTTTGTTTAGAGACTTGGAAGTTTGGGGTGAATTGTTTGAATTTATTAATTTTAAATATTTTTTAGAACTCAAAACTATATGATATGAAAATCTTCACATTAGGGCTGATGGATGACTTAACATGGATATCTTAAACCAAGAACTATCTTTTATTAAATTTAAATATTATGCCCACACATTTTTCTATGTAATGTGAAAAATATATACATATAAGATAATAAATGTTAATTAATTCCCTAAATTCTTTATTAGACACAGTAGTTTCTTTTCTCTTATGGATTGATGGGATCAAATCAATAATTTTTGGAAAAAATAAACCCTCTGTTTAAAGATTTGAAGAAGGAATAAAGAGCTTCCTAGACTAGAATCACTTACAATTTCAGTATTTATGGGTGATTTTAAAAATAGCACAGGAATACACACACTCCATCATTTCACAGGCCCTGCCTATCCTCTTTTGACAATGATGCATTATTTCTTTATTTTATGTGGAATTGATGGGCTGCCTTGTTTCAGGCGGATTGCATTTGTAAAGTACTCTGGATTCCTTTGCTGTGAGAGAATACATACTACTTTCAACACAACCAAGTCATTTGTTTTGTGTTCATTTTGGCAAGGAATAAGGGAAAATATTTTCCATAAGCTAGAATTCCCTCTGTGTGTTTTGCACTTGCTTTCCCTCTCTCATTGTTTACCGCTGTATACTGAGGTTGAGTGCTGCATCTGTTGAATTCTGGGCATTTTTAGTTTCACAATATGTAGGAGTAGTCCAAGTTTTAGAATTTCAGGCTTTGAAGTATGTTAATATTTTAAGAATTGTATTCATTGTATTATATTATGGTTTATATACTTCCAATAGAAAATTTATTTTATTTTACAAGGTGAATTTCGAAATTTATATTGATGGTGGTTTAACTCTTTTCAAATGACATGATTCCAAATTAAGATAACTCTTTTAGATTTTGTCAATGAATTGTTTTCTAAATGGAAATATGTGAATACAATTTAATATTGATGGTCATCCTAGGTAATCAATGTGCTACTGTATATAATGCCTCATAGTTTATTCATATTTTATTTCAAATTGAAAACAATGCCTTGTTAGCAAAACAGAATTTCTTCCACTTTATGGAGATTTAAGGTACTTCTTCATACAAACTAGTAGAACTGTTTGTATAAGCACACATGCACCAAGGATATTTTGATAATGTCACAAATGATGTCCGATTACAATCTGTCTGTTTCTCTTTCCTCTAGTTAACTTCTTCTTCCACTGCCTCTGAGCAGCTTGCCTGTAAACCACCTGCTCCCTCCTTTGTTTCTCCAACTAATCAGAAAACACCACCTGACCCAGCTAACCTCGCGGGAGCCTCTGTCCTAGAGGAGTTCCACACTAGGAGGCTGAATGTCAGTGGGGCCTTGGTGGAAGAAACAGCTACGTATTTCCAAACTTCTGCTCACTCTTCACCCTTTTTTGCATCGAAGGTCACCTCCTCGGCGGTAGAGTTGCCCTATTCCACTCAGTTACCAGGTTCTAATTTAGCCAGTCCCAGTGAAGCAGATCAAAAACCTGGACTGACATCAGAAACTCTGAGGAAGACGACGTCAGCCTCGCATGTCCTTAGCCCCAGAGAAAGTCTGAGAACCTCTCCTTCACAAACCTCTGGCACTTCTCTGAAGTCGAATTCAGCCTCATACATACCAGTCCGTATTGTCATGCATTCACTCTCTCCAAGTCCAAAGCCATTTACCTCCTCTCTCCATGGCTCTTCTTCCACCATCTGTAGCCCAATGTCATCCAGTGGAAATCTCTCAAAGTCAGGGCTGAAATCCCCAGTGTCCTCCCGGCTTTCTCTTCTCACTGCCATGCTCAAGTCAAACCCTTCTCATCAGAGACCCTTTTCCCCTGCATCCTGTCCCACTTTCTCTCTCAATTCCCTGGCTTCATCCACACTCACACTCGATCAAAAAGAAAAGCAAGCCCTATCCACACCTCAAAAATCTCTCTCAAGTTGCTCACTGAGAGCGGGTTCTCCCGAGCAAAGAGAACACCAGGTTTCTGACATTAGCCAACAGTCCTTTCACTTACCTTTTTTCACCCAATTTGCTTCCCTTTCTCAGGCGCCCTCCCTCTCTCCCACAAAACATGCGAGCAGCAGCCCTGCTTCTTTGAATGTAGAGAAAACACCATCACCCACTTCTTTGAAGAACAGTCCTACCCTCTCCCTGCTACAGACAAATACTTTGAGTCCTGTAGGTCTTCCTCCTGTTCCACCTAGCTTTTCTCCTTTTTCTTGGAAGGGCAAAAGGGATGCTGACCTCAGAGGTCTGGAAAAGCCCAGGAATATTTACACATATCCTTCTGAATCAGCCTCCTCTACATTATCTTCTACATTTCCCACTAACCAAAGAGCCACACTCTCCTCCCCAGAGACATGTTTCCATCCTTCCCCAGCTCTTTCCAACCTGATCAACAGGTCCCAGAAAGCACCACCCCAGATATCGGGCCAGGGGCAGAATCCTTCAGCTCCTCCTTTACCCCCTGTCTCCAGTGCTGGCTCTGCCTCTCCCCCCAAATTGGGGTCCTTCCCTCTCCCTCATACTAATCTTCCCACTCAGGCACCCCGGCTCAGTCCTTCAGCACTGCACCCAAATTGTGGCAGTGGTACCTTGCCTTCAAGACTTGGGAAATCTGAAAGCTCAATATCCGACCACAGGTCACCTGTTTCAACCCCATCACCTCCCACCTCTCTAACAAGAACCAAGGAGCCAATTTCACCTTGTGCATTGCCCACATCAACAGACTTTGAGAATAAGAAACCCAAGGTATTTTTTTTGCACGTTGCATGGTGCATGCTTATTTTGAAGCATGGAAGAATCTTTTTTTCTGTGGGGGGGAATATCAGCAATTATGACATTCATTCTGTTCTTACAAGGGAAGGTGCAAGGGCATTTGGCAGTGGAGGGATGAAGGGAACTAGAATTTGGTATATTTGAATGTGGAGATGAATTATAATTTGTCTCAAACTGTGCATGTGTCTGTAAAACTTTTTGATTTTGCAAATTCTTCTCTTATTGGAACTTCTTATATTTGTAGCTTCAGGCATAATAATATGAGTTATATCATAGATTCCAAAGATGGAATTTAAAGCAGCTAGTTGAGATTTGGGAATATGATACATTTCCAATTATTTAATAAATGGACTCTATTATCCATCAAAATATTCTGTACTGATAGGATAGTAGACAGGATTAGTGTAAAATGGAACATTATCTTAGATCCAGGCCCATATTCTTGCCAAGCCAATTTGAAATCTATTTCCTTTGCTGTCATTCATTCATAATTTCTCCTTCTAGCAGGTTGATTTCTTAGTTGCTCTTTATACCTCAAGCTAAAGCAATATGGATCTAGCTATATACATATAGGGCAAAAAGGAATGGAAAATTATTTTATGTGTGAAAATTATTTGATTTATAATAAACCTAAAAACTTAGTAATTAAAAAATAGACAGGCTGGGTATAAGGAAATAGAATTAATAAAGGGGAAATACTGACTTTAAATGCTCTGAAGCAAATCCCTGAGCAGAGGTGTGAAACTGGCATTTATTTTAATATGAGAAGGGAAACATTTGAAGGAGTGACCTGTAAAGTTCATTTCTTCTGGAGGAAGGTACCTCTGTTCTACAGCATGACCACTCCCCATCCATTCTCAAATACTTTAGATTTTGGATTTTATATACCCAGAATTTGGCCATTATTATAGACATAAAATAAAATTATGAAAGTGCTTGTATAAAGAGGGAGTTGAGATTTCGAGTTCAGTGCATTTAAAGTAACAGTTTTAGAGCTTCCAAGTTTCATGGAGATTGTGTTCAACTCTGTTTCAATGATGAACTTAAAATGGGAAAGATAAAACAACCCACATTCTCTTGTTAATCATACTGCAATGTGATTCAACTTATGCATGCATTAGACACTCACTGTATGCCTACTACTATACTAGTGTTTTTTGAGATGTGTGTGTATACACATGCTTGTGTGTGTGTTTAAGGAAAGTAAGAGACAATTTTTTTGTCTTAAAAATTTTTATTCATCAAAAAATAAATGCATAATGTGGAGAAGCTATAGAGTTATTAAATGTATAATAAAGCTAGAAACAAGTATATGGAAATATTAACATAGTATAATGTGGATTACATGTAATTGTGCCCTGAGTTTGATATCCTAGAAATATTATTATGAGATATGGTTAGTGAGGAAATTTATTGTAAATGTCAGTCCTGTCGGAAATATTGAGAATTAATCTTAATGAAGAGGGAAGGAGTTGGTGTTTCAGAAATGGTAACTAGCCCGACCAGATACACAGAAGAACACATGTGGGGACATAAGAAGACTGGCCTACCGGCGAGCAGTGATGGTGACAGTGCTGGTGATTGTAGCAACAGACATTGAATGCTCTCTGTGAGTCAAGGAATATCCTAGCAGTTATACAAAATAGTTAGAAATTAATTAAAAGGGAGTATATCAGTTAATTTTATGACCACTTGAGGTTGGTAATATTATTTTCTCCATTATATACACCAAGAAACTGAAGTTCAGTAACTAATTTGCCCAGGTCACTTATCTTGTCCTGGCAGAGCTGACATGTGTATTTAATTTAAGTCGACTGATTCCTGAAGTCATGTTCTTTATTACCATGCTTTATTGCTATAAAACAAAAACTCATATATTAATTATCATTTTAGCCTTTTTTAATAACTCATGAAAGAAATCATCATTATGAAATAATGATAAGAATTATTAACTTACATATACTTGAGTCATCTTAAAAATGTATCATGAGAGATTAAGTCCTTGTATTTTAAACTTTCAAAGTAAATGGAGTAGAGAAAATCTAACTTTTTCTATAATTCTAAATTTAAAAATATTATTTATTTGAGGTAAAATTGACATGGTGATTACCATTTCAATACATGTGTTTGATTATAGAATTCCTTTGTGGTATATTAAACAAATTGGTGATCTAAAGATTACTGTTTCCTGACTTCATTAGCAATTATTTCTTAAACCACAGTGCCATACACTTAGTCATCACCTTTGTGAACAGCGATCGTACTCCAGAGGCTTCTTCAAACTGTTTCTGTTTGTGGTTCACTTTGCTTCATTCATGTTTCATCCTGTTTCTTTGGAGGTAGTTGGAAGAGGATTGGCCCAGAGGGGCTTTTGATAAGTAGAGCCATTTTTTGTCCTAAAATCAATTTTGTTAAAGATCTGTTTTTCCACAGCTCACTTACTGCTTTCAATGTTAATAAATTTTCAGCAATTGCCCTATATTTTGTTTTACTTCATTTGTAAGTTAAAAATTAAATGTATATAAATGCATGATAATTTGATGTAAATACAATTATGAAAATATGAAGAAATTATAGTTTGTCTACTTTCATCTGTTGCTTTGAAGAGAAAAATATTTCTTATAATGGGTAAAACCTAGAATAACTTCTGCAAAAATAGTTGTTCTCTGAGACACGCTGTTCTTTGTCTATCTATCTCTTCCTTGCTTCTTGTTATCATCTCTCCAGGTAAAAATCAGCCTCCATATTTTTTATTTCAAACTATTATTTGCAGAAATTATAACGAGTATAAAAATTCATTTAAATGGATTCTGGGATAGATAAACTTTGTTTTACTTTCTTTTGATGTTTGACTAGTTTTTTATTAAATTGCTAAGATTACTTTGTAGATTGGTAGGAAGAAATAGACAAAAGCTTTGGGATATCAAAGAAGTTATATGCTTTTATGAATTGTTTCTTGTTTTGCTCCGCTGTGGTGCTAGTATGAGCACAGGGCTATCTTTGAAATCAAAGAGCTTCGGATTTAGATCAGCCCCACTTAGTGTGAGATCCAGAGAGGAAAGTGGTCCTGTTATACAAATGGCCATCAAATTAAAACATGAATGCTTGGAGGATATTAGTTCAAAGGCCCTGCTTGCCTTTGGTATTAAAATAAAATGAAACAGCTAGAGCATGCTGAGCTAAATTCAGATAAAAGTATGTTTAGTGTTCCTTTTTCACAGATTGAATCTTAAGGTTCTGAATCTGTTTGCATTAGCTTGATAAAATTGATATTTTTTTTGTATTTTAATTGTTGTTCAAGTACAGTTTTCTGACTTTTACTCCCATCCCAGCCCACCCCCCCAGCCCTCCCCACCTCTCTCCTATTTCCATGCCCTTCCCCTAGTTTTTGTCCATGTGTCCTTTATATTTGTTCCTGCAAACCCTTCCCCTTTTCCCCTGAAATTCCCACCCCTCTCCCCTCTGGTCACTGTCAGCCTGTTCTCAATTTCAGTGTCTTTGGTTATATTTTGCTTGTTTGTTTGTTTTGTTGTTTAGGTTCCTGTTAAAGGTGAGATTATATGGTATTTGTCTTTCACTGCCTGGCTTATTTCACTTAGCATAATGCTTTCCAGTTCCACCCATGCTGTTGCAAGGGTAGGAGCTCCTTCTTTCTTTCTGCTGCATAGAATTCCATTGTGTAAATGTACCATAGTTTTGTGATCCATTCATTTACTGATGGGCACCTAGGTTGTTTCCAGCATGTGGCTAATTGTAAATTGTGCTGCTATGAACATTGGGGTGCAAAGGTTCTTTGGATTGGTGTTTCAGGGTTCTTCGAATATAATCCTAGCAGTGGAATTGCTGGGTCAAAAGGCAGATCCATTTTTAGTTTTCTGAGAAAATTCCATACTGTTTTCCATAGTGGTTGTACCAGTCTGCAATCCCACCAACAGTGCACTAGGGTCCCCCTTTAAAATTGATATTTCTTAATTGCAGGTACAGTTAAGGAAATTATTTCACATATAGTGATTATTTCAGATGTAGTTGAGGGTATTATTTCATAATAAGGATGTCATGGTTATGGACAGGATGGATTTCCCTGAATGTTGCTCAGTCTACTCTTTTATCAAGATCAATGTTGTCTGAGATATTCTTTCCCTTGGGAAAGCCTGAATATCACAAAATTAATCCATGGAGTTGTATTTGGGTCACAATATATTTTGCCTCTATTTATGAAATAGTTTAAATTTCTCTTAGTGAGTTATTATGATGTTCCATACATTTTGACACTTACCCAAGTTGGTAGCATGCCTGTGCAGGCCTTAAAGTTATATGCAAACATAGCATATTTAAGGAAAGAGTTGGGAGCTTTTTGATATTTCATGAACTTCTAGCCGGTACTTTATTTATAAACTCTCATTCCTTGAAGGCCTCAAAACACTTCCAAACCTATTACCCTGGCAACAGTTTCTATGTAACTCTCTCCAATACTGCTGATCACATGTAATCTGGAAAATGAATAATATGAAATATACCTCTGTGGGTTTGCATAGTTCATGTGGGTTCAAACAAATCACTCATTCACTCAATAAATATGTACTGAGTGCTTATCATGTGCAAGGCACTTTTCAAATATGTAAGCATGTATTTCCATAAATATAATAGCAAAGTATCTGCTCACAGTATTCTATGGTGGAACAGAAACAATCAACAATAACCCCTCCCCTTTAAATAAGTAAATTTCCTTGTGTGTTAGAAGGCCATATGTGTTAATGAAAAAGTATAGCAGAGTAAGGAATGGTGTCACAAATTCATGCTGGGCGGTCAGGACAGATTTCTTTCAGAAGGTGACATCCCATGAGGGGTTGCTCATGAGAGAGTGTAGCCAGGAAAAATCCCTGAGGCCAGGGAGTGCCTGGCAGACATAAAGAACGGGGGAGCCAGTGTGGCACGAGTGGGGTGAGGGGACCCTGAGGTTGTCAAGAGGGGGATATAACTCAGAGCTATTGCAGGCCTGAGAACTCTTGCAGACCACTTCTAAGTCTTTGATTTTTAATTTGAGTAAGGCAGGAAGCAATTGCTGGGTTTTGAAGAGATAACTAACACAGTGTCATCCATCTGGCTGCTGTGTTAAGAATAGACTCTAAGAGGTTGAGAGGGGAAGAAAAAACACCTTAAGAGGCTCTTGCAACAACCTCGGTAAGTGATGGTGGCTATGGTGACATTATAGCAATGAAGGCAAAGATATCATTTCTGTATATATTTTGTAGGTAGATTAACAAACATTCATCAGTCATTACAGCCAGACATATGTGAAATAGTAAAACAGCTGAAATTACATACATATGTATTTTTTTGTTTTCTTTTTCTCTTTTTGTTCTACTGTTTTTTACTCTACCTCCTCCACAAAGTTCTTGGTGCCTTTCTGGGGATTCTGGATTTTCTGTGATTCTCCCATCCCTGCTATTCTGTTACTTCCATCTCTATATGGCCAATGCTATGTCCCATTTTCTTCACTTCTCTCCAGCTAGGCTTTCTGGACTGATCTTAGCAATGATTTATACGTACGTGTCAGTGGTTGACAAAAGCTTTGTTTTCATCCCTTGGGGAATATTTTGCTACATTCAGGGTCAGGCTGGTCAGGTCTACCTTCTGTGATTAGCTGATGGTGATTCTAGCCTGTAATACTATAGTCTATTATTCAAGTTATATTTACCTTAAGTAGAGTGATTTGTAATTTTAAACAAAGGAAGGGAAACCAGTGAATTTGGTTTTAATACCTGGGAGCCTTGGAGAACTGGAGAAGAAATATATTTCAATTTAGAGTAGTGTTAAAAGAACCCAGAGGAAATATAGTGAACCCAAAATGTATCTATTATAGCAACAGGAATGATTTTCAGACTGAAAAGGGAAAGCTATACATGTCATAGAGATGCATAAAGCCTAAGATAGATGAGGAACTAGAAAGATCACTTCGTTCTAAGTAAGTTCATATTTCCCGATCTAGATAAATTGTGTCTTAAAACAGATGAAATTCCTACTTCTATTGCAAAACTATTTTAAATGATGGAAAATAAGAGATTTACCAGGAATAAGAAGTGAGCCATATGTTTCATTTTTCAAAAATATAGAAGATAAATTCTGAAAGTTATAGCCTATATTCTTGGTTTGTGAATGTTTACAAAAACAGTTATAACTGGAAGCAAGACATTTTCTTCAAGCAACAGACATTTATTTATTGAATGCCTTCCAAGTTCTAGCTTCTGTGATATCTTTTATTATATCATGAACCAAAAGAGACATGCAAAATGCAATGATGTGTTTCTGTGAACTCACATTTGTTCCAAGGGCCCAACCCAAAGCATCCTCACCCAAGGTCACTCTCTAACCTATTACCTTATTTCAAATTTCTGGACATTATTTGCTTCCCTATGACTTTTCCTTTGCTTTCTTATTTGTTTATGGTTTGTCTCCATCCTTATGTTAGAATATAAGAAGCTCTAGAAAATAAAGGCTTTGTGTGATTTGTTCACTACTGAATCTCTAGTACTGAGAGTGTATGTTGCAAAGTACATACTCAATAATATTTTGTTGAATGAATTCACGAGTTGAGCTTCCATATCCAAATATATTTATAGGATTGATTAATGTCAACTAGGTTGACAGAACTCAGTAGACAAGAGTTCCTTATGCCTGCTATATGACTTGGATGAAAATAAAAATGACATACCTAACAAAATGGTTCATGAAATGATATAAAAATATCCATCTTCATAGTTTACAATGACAAACCAAATATAGTCAGATGAAATTAGATAGAGGTAATCCCCAAAGTACTCTGTCTGGATCTAGAGGAAAAAGCATAACTACAGGATGGATTTCAATGTCAACAAATGTGTAAAAAATGAAAGAGGATTAGGGATTTTAGGTGATAACATGCTTAGTATGATCCAACAATATGAAATAACTCCAACTTCACTCTCTGATATTTTCTAAACTCACCACAAAAACCAGAGAGATAATTTCAATTATTATAGTGTTCATTGTATTAAGTGACTTCATTGTCAAATCATGAAAACAATGATTATATTCTACTTTGTATTAAAAATAGATCTAATTAAACACATACCCATTCAAAACTTAAAGAAATATTGACAGAGGGAAAGGATAAGAAGAGTGAAATTCTTCAGTTAAGGATCACTCAGGAGTGGTTGGTCGGAACAGCCGAACGTTCCAGTATTGTGCTGACCAGAGCTCTTACAGCCCGCATGATTCTGAGGGAGGAGAAGTAGAAGCCAGGGAGTAGTTAGCAGGAAGAGTATTTTGGCTCAATATAAGGAAGAATTTCATACCAATTCTAACAATTTTGCCTAAATGTGTTGCCTTGGGAGATAGTAAGCGTTGATGTGGTGCCTGAACAGAGGGCCAAAGAGATTTATGTCTTGGGTGAGGGCATTAAACCACATGGCAGTTAATATCACTTCTGATTCCAAAATTCTGTGGCATGACATGTGCATTAACACGATATCTCTGTGTAAAGGCTTCTCCAGCTATAAGCTTTAGGGCAGTTGAAGACAGAGGGCAAACATTATAAATGATATGCAACCTGAGCTGAGAGGCAAGGGCGGGTGGTAGATAAGTGCACTGTTAACTGAGCTGGAGTGCCTGCATCCAGATCCCAACTATGACTTACTAGCTAGTTACCCTGGATAAGTTATTTAACATCCTGTACTTTAGTTCCCATATACCAAATAGATATATTACAGTATCTACCTAATAGACTTATGCTAATTAAATGAGATAATATACATAAAGCATCTAGAAGAATGGTACCTGGCACATAGTGATTGCTAGCTATTATTATTATGGCAACTGTCATTACAATTAAATATCCATAAAACCATCATGCAGTATTACTGATATATTTTATTCTGCATTATTTGTTTTTAAATATTCATTGGGAGGATGTATTATCTTATAGAGAAAGTATGGATCCAGGCAAGCCTGGATGCCAAACCTGTTTCCACTCTCTATGGGCTATGTAGTCTTAGGCAAAACTACAGCTCTCCTCACCATGTCTCCTTTTCCTAATGACTCTTTTGTTACAGTGTTTGTGTAAAACTAAACAGGGAATGTATATAATTTGCCTAGTAATAAATGTTGGCTCCTATCCCCTGTGAAGAGATCACTTTTTCTTTTATCTGTATCCAAGTACATTGATGTCTGGAGACCATAGTGGTGCTGGGTGAAGATAGAGACATAAGGCTTGAATGGGACCTGAGACTTCTTTTCCGTCAGATATTTCGATTTTTCTTACCTTCATTGCACCAGTTTAATGAAGTTTACTTCAATTATATCCATAAAACTCAAGGTTTTATTTGATTTGATTATCCTGTCTTCTGTAGTTGCTTTGTTCTGCTTTTTAGTGGACTGAAGCAGCTTGGGGCTGTGTACAGATTGCCCCCTGACTCTGAGCCCCTGGCAAAGCTGCCTGAGACAGAGGCTTCTGAAGTGACAGGAGCCTTGAACTTAGTTAAGCAGCTTGGGACCCACAGCAATATCAAAACCAGGCTTTTGATTATGAATATAATCCCGATTTCTACAACTTCCTCATGTTCAGCCCTCTCCCCCAGATACTACACAAAACTAAACTATGTTTCTCTGAATTGTACTTAAAACTCAGGACATTTTATCATTTGATTCATTAACAATATATTAGAAAGTACAGGAGATGATAAGGTTTAAAAAATTAATGTAAGATCAACAGCTTTCTAGTACTTCCATTTTGCAGTTAAACTGATGAAATTCTATTCAAGATAAAAAGACTACTAAATTTTATATATTCTGATCTTTGTTTTTATGAATGATGTAAGAAAATATATCAAAAGTTCAATATATTTTATTGGCATAATATTTGTTAATTATGATGCTATAAATAAAGAACCACTTTCCTTTGAGATTCAAGAAAAAGAGAACCCTCCAATTTACAGAATAATACTCCTATGAGGTAATGCTGTTAATGAGAAATTTATATATAACTTTGTATAAATTGATACTTTTAAGTTCTGAAACTATAGATCATATAATTGCCCTTAATCCCTAGGCTTACTACTGTGATGTTTCTTTGCTTCTCATTCTATGAAATATTAACATGCTGAACTAATTTTTTTCCATTAAAAACAAATTATTCAAGCCTAATGACTCTTTTCTTTGTTTAATAACTTGTCATTTAACCTGGTAGAACTAGTCTAAAATTATGTTATATTCTTTACTCTTTTCATCTCCACTCTTGCTTTCTGGTTACCCATTCCAGCAATACAAGACCAAGTCAAGCTACAAGGCTTTTGCAGCAATCCCTACAAACGTATTGCTTTTGGAACAGAAGGTCAGTGTTGGCTCAAAAGCAGAGTGACTTTTATGTTTCTAATGTCCTTTTTGTTATGTTTTCTGAATTTTCTCTTTTCAAGTTCTGTCTTTACTAAAAGAAAATTCTGCTTTTGGTTTAGGATGATATGATTAAAAACATCTTGGTGAATAAAGTTGAAGACATCATTGACTTATCACCAGAGGATCAATAAGAGCCTAGAGTTGTCCAGTCCCATGTCAAGTAGCCCTGGGAAACTTAATTTAGATTTAGATAGATCTCTGTCCTTTGCGATTTTATATGCTTGTTATATTCAAGAGCTTGCACTTCTACTTGTATTGATCAGAATAGTGGAGGTAAAATGGGGTTACATGTATCACTGGCCACCTTGGTTAAAAGTTGGACTCATAGTAACTTCCACAGTGCAGAAACATGTTAGCTGAGTAACCACCTTAGCTCCTTAGATCCCATGATGGGCTAACCCTCTTTACCATTCCTGCTGGCTACTGATCCTACCTCCATAAATGACAGGGAGGATTGAGATTGCTTCCAATGACCCATCCTCTCATGTGGCTCCAGAGCATTTTTGCTTTGCTATTAAGTCATTAATTATAAAATTACAGGATTCTGCTTCAGTAGGCAAATTAGATTAAAGCCTCTCACTCAATAAGCACATTACAGATGCTCAAAGGAAGGCCCAAAAGAGGATCATATCAGAATCAAAGTGAAATCAATTACTAAATCTATGAAGTTATTTATTTTACATGTTATTTTTCTGATATTTAGGCAATATATCTCTTTGTGCATCAAACCCATTTTTCTGTATAATTAATGTTTCACATACTATCAGTATCATTGTCTAATGTTAATGTTTGCCAAACAGGTGGTATTTTGACCACTGGTTTATGAATCTACATTTTTGTTATTTTAGCATGATCTGGGGAATAACACCTTTGTATGACCTCTTGTCTACAATGTAGGAACTATTAGTGAGCAATACTAAGTAGCAAGTAGGTGAGCAATGCTAAGTAGCAAGTAGATGAGCATTAGTGGGCAGCATTGCTTATATCATAAATTACCCACATGTAGTCCAGAATCTATACTCTATGTTATCAAAGTGCTTTGAATTGGGGACAGAGGTGCATCACTGGGCTGCAGGGAGATTAGCAGCAATTTCTCTAGTTTCTCTTCTAAGTTTCTATCTTTTATAACTTATTAAAAGCTGGGTCTAAAACACTGATTCCAGGAGGCTTCAGGAGGATGCAATAAGTAAGTGCACCCAGTTGCCCCTTACCCTAATCGCTTATTATTACATTGAGTCATAGTAGCAGTGCTCCCTCACCGCAGACCCTCTGCCTATTTCAGGCAGACACTTCTGAAATCTGGTCAATAGTGTCTGCCTTCCCAGAAATGGGAGAAACTCTCCCCCCGAAGCAGCCAGGCAAGGAGAAGGATAGGGGCCTGTTCTTCCATGGTGCCCTTCTATCACGCTTCTCTCACCTAACCCAGCTTGTTCTCCTCTGCCTGTGTGGTTCTGCTCTATCAATTCTCTACCGAAGAAAATAAGTTAATTCTTCTTGACTTGTAAAATAAAGCTGGATGTCACTATTGGTTCCAGAATCACTGTCTGCCAGCTCTCTTCTCTTCCAATTAAATGGATTTTAGAGATTACCATCTATTAGTGATTAAAAATAAGGAACCATTAACTTAAGTTCCAATTTTATTATAAACCTATTTCATCAGTGTATATGGTTGTATTACTGTATATTGAATCTTATACAACTTCATATGGAAGAGGTTTTGTGTTTTTAATTTTCAATAAAACATACTTTTTAGGAAGATTATTATTTTTGCTTTTAGTACAACACAGAATGTAAATATCATGATGCCTAATTTAAAAAATTTTTCTAGGGAGGATTGATTATTATACAAGAAATAATGTGGGTGATATTCTCTTGGCTAAGATAAATTGTTTTTGTACCATAAATATTTGAATTACTCAAAGGTCACAAGATATGACTTGATGTTTGTTTTTGCTTTAGAGCCTTTGCATAATTCCACATATTTTTTGCTGGTTTCCCATGTTATGCACTCCTTGGTGAGAAATGTAACTTTGTAGAAATTTTCCAATAACAAAAGTCTTATGCCAATATTTTATGAATTTATTTAATTTTCACTAATATTTCTTGAATGATATTTTGCTGCTCTTTTTATGATTGTAGTTTTTAAACAATAAACTTGGTAACTAAGACCATTTTACCATCTGTTTATACCAGTTATTTTCAACTGGTATGCCACAGGAAATTTGAAGACATGCAATACCTGACTATTTAGTCAGGGGCACTGACCTCTTTTCCCTTAGATTGTCAAATTAAAAAAAGTAACAACAACCAACACAACAATAGCCATTGAATAGGAATGAATCAAAATTATAGCTATTTTTTGTCAGATCAGCAAAAATTATAATACATTTCTTGGTGTGCTGCAGAATTTTAGTAATTAGTTTATGTGTGCCATGAGATGGAAAAGGTTGGAAATTGCTGGTTTATACAATAAAACTCACCTTATGCTGTTTAAATCAAAGGAATTTGTTTCTGAATTGAGTGGGAAAATTCAGAATATAATCATCATAAACTCATCTATTTTGCTAAACATTAACATTTTGTAGTATTTTAAATCACAGAATCGTTTTTGAGATCCTTTTAACATCACACAAAACACCACCTTTAAGGTGAGGGGTGATGCTGCAGTCTCGTTATAATAACCTGCTTGTGTCTATAAAGTAAAATGAGTTGAAGATAGAACTAACATTTAATTGAAGTCTTAGTTCAACAATTAATTCTCTCCTTTAGTCAGATTAAATCCATGGATGACATTTTAGAAAACATTCTGCTTCATAACATATAGTATAATTAGTGAAGAACCAGACTCATTTAAAAATAATATTTTTAAAAGCAAGGTTTTCTCCAAATTCAAATACAGGCATCTCTTTTAATGAGACATTAAGCTATCATTGAATCACTGGATTGGTTTCCAAATTAATCACCCCCAGATGAATCACATAATTTTCGAAAGGGTACATTTTGTTGGCAGGGTATATAAGATTTCTGGTACTTCTGTAATTTATTTTCTGAATAAAATTTATAACTTATTCAGTATTCTTTCTTTTTTCCCTATGTACATTTATGAGGGAAGAATTTTTAGCTTAAGTCTTAACTAATGCTTTGTAGGAAGGAGTAAATGTAAGGCATCATATTTTAACACGTTTGCTTCAGGTTCTTTGGCTTCATCTGCTACCAATAATCATCTCCAAGAAGGAGATGAGGATGAAATAAATACACGTGATTGTAAAGCAGAAACAAAGTAATCAGATTGCCTTGGATTTGTGACTGTCCATGGACTTTATTACAATATGTTTGACAGTAGAGAAAGAATAAGCTCTCTAAGCTCTGTAGAGAAAGTAATTTTGATGTGGACATTATGTTTTAGTCTATGTGTGTACTGTTGTTCTTTTCAGAGAAGGTTAAAAGTATCTCTCTTATTGACTACTTTTTCTTTTTATCACTTGCCTGATAACAATAGATAAAAAGTTAAAATTAAACAGAAGAAAACATATTAACATTCTAAATAGATTATTATTTTTATTGTGCACTTGTGTTAAGAAAAGCAAAGATGAAGGAGGGAATACTTTCATGAAATCATATAACATGCATACTTTTTGCCTTGCAAATAATTAATATTTTTTCATAACAGTATAAATTTTCTTTTTGAAATTAATTTGAATTTTTTGTTCTTTTCCTCGAAAGCATTGCTGAGGATAAAATCAAGACTATGATCAGTACTCTTTTCCAACAAATGGCATTTCAAAGATATATTTAATACATAAGCTATGTGTGTTTGAAAGAAAAATTCTAGAGGTGCTCAATTTTATAAATAACATATAAAAATTACAGGATTTATTATTTAAATAAAAGGTCTGGGATAAATTTGTTTTTGTTGGAAGGAAGATAAAAAACAAGCATTTTGAAGACTGTGCTTTAAAAACAGAAACTTAAAGATTTGAGATATCTCATCAGCTGTCAAATCAATATATTCTAAGTTGCCAGTTTAATTTTTTAAGACATGAGTTGGTAAACTCCAGTCTGATTAAACATATGTCTTTGGGTGAGACTATTTTAAAATCTCTGCATGTCTGAAAAATTGAACAAGATCTGGTTGCTAACTTAGCATATGGCCTATCCTAGAGAGATATCTCTTCATTTAGATTAGTATAAATAGTGAATGTTATCCCAATTTCTTTAGCAACAGAGAAGTGCCAGGACCCAAATCTACACTAACTGGTTCTCCTTACGCAGTTGTCTACCATGTACACATCTCTTTTTAAACACTTACCAAACCATATTTAATTATGCATATTGGTTGTTTTATTTTTTACCATGAACTGTTTGAGAGAATAGAATAGATTTTTGCCAAATGTTTATTGAATGAATTAATTTAGTTTATAGCTGGGCGTTTCTCTAAAATTTTCAATTATATTCCATGGGATTTTAAGACACATTTTTTGTTCATAGGATTATGAAAACAAAGGAATCTTGTGTGTGACAATTAGCATCTTCTTTTAGGGTAGAATAAGCTTCATCAATTTTGCTTCCATGGAAAATATACACAGGACTTTCTGCTATAAGGGAAGCATGTTGCTTTTAGACTTGGCACCTTTTACAATTACAGAGTGCAGTCACAATGGCTGCCACGTTGACTGTTACAGTGTATCAGACACTGAGCTGAATGCTAGGCTCATACTTCTCTGAAGATTTTGATGATCAAAGATGTCAAGTAGATGTCTCAAAGAAGAAGGGCTAGTAAGTGGCTGAACTGGACCTCACATGGGATCTGATTATCCCTTAACCTTTCCCTGTTCCTCATGCAACACTGACATCAACTAGCTGAAGTGAAATATTGAGGAAGAGACGATGATTTTGGATCCCTGTCCATAGTCCTTTTTTTCATTACTTGCTAAAATATATTTAAATTCTCATTAAATTAGAGCAACAGAAGTGTTTTTTTTTTTTAATTGAAGAACAATGAAAGGAAATAGGAAATGGTTTAGCTCTGAGAAGAATTTGGTGAGCGAGGAATTACAAAACCAGCCCAATTTCTTGAGCTACTGAAAGATGTGAGGTGAATTACAGTGGAGGAGGTGCTGGCTGGAAATAAGAAACACCCTTCTGATACCTTTGATTAAATGAAGGAAAAATGCGGATTCTCCTGCCACCGAACTTTGTTGGATAGGTTTGATACTGCCTGTAATGGTTTGCAAATAGTTCTTTTCTTCTGTTGGGAGGAACAGACATTTAATCCTCCAAAGACTTTGGGATTAAAAGTGCCAAGTAGATTTCCCCAATTCTTGGAATTTTTAAACCAATCATATGACAATAATTTAATGATAAATATTCTTTAAAGAAGAGGTACTTGTATACATTTGGATGCCCCTTTGGCTTACAGTGTACATTTTTTCCCTATTCTTTAGATTTGAATGCTATTTAGTTCTGAATATATGACCAAATATAACCCAAGTGAGATTTATTTTGCCAAGACTATCTTCAGTCTTACAGGTAGGTTCATATTTATCACTAACAAAATCAAGCGATGCTTTTGTAGTCCTCAGAGGATTTTTTCCACCAAATGGCTGGTCAGATTAACAAAGTATAAGAGCATTTAGGGTTAGCATGAATCATGTTGAGGAGGGGTTAATTTGATCCTTACTAAAATACATAGTAACTCTCCCACGAAATTTTTGAAATCCAATTCAATTGGATAGCCTAGGCAATACAGAAAGTTTACAGGCCCCTTTACATTATTCTTCCTTTGAAAGCTGTGAGTTTCTAATTCTATTTAGAATACATCTAATGTATTCTATCTCTGAATACTTTTTAGAACTTAATCCTATTTCCAAAGAGAGTAGGTTAGACTGATTTAATATATCAGAATAAAAATTGTTTGCAATTCCATCGAAGATGTTCCCTTTGCTGGGGGCACACATGCCACAGTTTGTTGGCATGTATTCCCATGAGGACTTTGAGTTACGATGCTTGCTTATAATTCTTAGCTATTAATAATAATTTAGTATTGAGCTAAAATGATTTTGCTTTAAAAATCAGATTTGCCATGTCTTTTTCCAAAAATGGGGCCCCAAAGTTGGTGGCCCAAGCAAAATATAACTATTTTTAATAAGGATATTTCTGATAACTTACGTTAGTTAAGAATCTTTGAAAAGAGAATTCCACCATGTCCCAATTATGCCTCACTTGGCTGTCATCCAGTTGGGGAGAAAAACATTTTTTTAATAAAAATGTTTTATTGGAGAATGTTCTGAGAAAACTTCACTCAAAGTGAATAAATATAAAGAAATATCAATACAATCCTGCTGGCTAAATTGTGACCAAACAATCTGTGGTCATATTTCCTATTAATGGAGATTGAATATATTTTATTTTAATTTTTGTACTACTGAGAAAGAAACTACTTTTTATGGCTTTTGAAAGGAGTGGATCAAGATAATATGTTTGATAACTTCTTGTCAATCAAAAAATCAATTCTAGTACATTTTGAAGCTATTTAAGCTCAAAATAACCCCCTCCCAAATTTTAATGCAGTCTTAGTGTTGTCCCCATTTCAAAACTTCAGCACATTAATGACCTAAGCCCATTATCTACCCCAGTTTTCCAGTTGTCCTGAGTAGATAGTTTCCTTTTCATTATCTGAGCAAATTTCAATATTTTAAATAGCCAAGTAAAAGTTGTGGTTGCCTATAATAAGTTCCAACAGAGTAACAAGGATATTAGCCTTATTTGGTTTTATCTGAAACAATATTCCCCCATTAAATTAGCACTGATCACATGCTCAGATCTTTGATGGCAAACACATTTAATGAAATATAGGAAAAGAAATTATTTGTTAGTTAAAATATTTAAAGAGTTTAAATCACTTCTCTATAGCATTTTACTGAGAAGTATTAAAATCACATTTTCTATTATTTATATATCCATTTATTTGTCAACTTACCTTTTCTGTCTATCCCTAAAGATCTTTACTGAGCACATATCATGCGCTCTTTCCTGAGGCTATAAAAATAAATATTTTCCCAATTGTAATAGGACAAGTGGTCCAGTATTGTGGAGATACAGTAAAAAAGTAATTATGATGCTATCCGCTTAAGTTATGTGCAAAGTGATAGGGTGTCCCAACTTGACAAACGTCTCATATAAGTAGAGTAAAAGAGAAAATGGCTAAGAATTAGGTAAGGCATTTTCGAAGAATAAAATCTGCTGTTTGCCTCATTAGATAGCAAGGCTTTCTGTGACTTCATGTTCTAAAAGTATGCTGTTGACGCATAGAGTAAAGCAGAATATAGAATGACTTACATCTATGCAAATGACAAATGAAACAGTGTCAATGAAGAAGAGAGGAATAAACAGAAGAAAGATGCCCAACCTCACAAATTATCAAGGAAATAAAATTTAAAACCAAAGAGAGATACTTCATGTACATCAGGATGTTAACAATTCGTTTAAGTGTGAAAACAAGAACTGTTACTTATCACTATGATGAGCATAAAATTATTCAGCTCTTTTAAAGAACACTCTGAGAATATCTGATAAAAGTGACTCTCCATGATTACGCTATTATATAGGTACTGTAATCTTAAAACTACAAACGTGTGTAAAGAAATGTGTACATAGATGATAGTTATTATAGTTTATAACAGTGAAAATTGGGGACACCATAAATATCTAGCAAAATAAGAAAGTATCCATTTTTGTGTGGAATATGCATATAACGGGATCCTACATGTAAGTGAAAGACCAAACAAATAACTACAAGGAAAAAGTAATGAGGTAGGAAGAAATTTTCAGTGGTGATGGACGTATTTATAGCCTAGATTGTGGAGATGGTTTTATGCATGTATACTTATTTCCAAATTCATCAGTTACATACATTAAATACAGGTTTTTGTATGTCAGTCATAATTCACTGAAGTGGTTGAAAAAAACGACAAAAAGCAAAGCAAGTTCTGCAAGCATATGTTATACTAACACAGGACAAAAAAAACTACATAGTATGTTTTCTAACAATGTATGCATATATTGATATGCTAAAACAATTAAAGACATATATATGATGATAACCACAAAATGAGTGGGAATGGCGACCTCTCTCACGAGCGGGGAGAAGAAGCGAGGAGGGAGGAGTGCATCCTGGCTTCTGTTATTTTGTAATATTTTTCCTCGTATCCCGAGTGGAGTGAACACAGTGATCATGAGTGTTATCTTATTCTCTCCATTTACATGTTTGTGATCTATCACAATAAATAAAACGTATGTTTTATTTGGAAAATACTTAGATGCCACTTGAGACCGAGTCTTATGAGTAAGGTAGCTACTGGATGTAAATGATTAAAAATGAGGTAAGATTTTTTAAATTCCATATGCGTGTTTCCTGTAAATGGGTCCTGAAGCATTTCCTCAAGAATGGATTTTGTAAAATTTTGAGAAATGTCTACATCATTCTTATCTCTGTGTGTAGCTTCTCAAGGTGACTTCTTGGAAGGGGACAAGGCTCATCTGGATGTATAAGATGTCCAAGTTCTAATTTGCATATTTAAAAACTCAGCCTCTTTTCTTTATTCCAACATCTTATAATAGAGATATTGATTCCACAAGAGAAACTAGGCCAATGTGGAAAATGCCTCCATGACAGAGAAGAGCTCATCAAATTATTCAAATACTTTTTTCTTGGAAATATTGAGATATGGAAGGATTTCCTTGAAGATACTTTTTAATGACATTTATGTTTGACTAAAAGCCTCACATAAGAACTATTTCATTTACCACTAGGCACTAGATGAACCAGCCAAGACTGAAAGTATCTCCAAGGACAACATGTTAGACCTACCTCTGGAGGTAATGACTTTGTATTACCCCTGTGTTTGAAGTGCCATCCCGAAACTCTCTGCTAACTCAGTGCCTGGTTTCAATTCTTCCAGTTTTGTTCCCCTGCACAGCTCAGGCAGCAAACTGAAGAGCTCTGTGCTACCATTGATAAGGTCTTACAGGATTCCTTGTCTATGGTAATGCCTTAGACTAGAATGTGCAATTCAAATATTTGCTTTGCTTCTGTTCGTTTGCCTCTGTTTGAGTGTGATGTATCACAGGCTTGTCCTTTTTATTTTCCAGCATTCTTCTGATTCTCCTTCAAGTTCCCTGCAGACATTGTTGAGTTCTAACACTATCAAAGTACGTATTCATTTAATATAGTTTACTGAATCATAACAGTTTTTATATCAGTGATTTTTAAGCTGCAGGTCAAAGTTCAGTAGGGAATTGGGAAATTAACTTAATAGATAGCAACTAGGTTTTTTTGTTGTTGTTGTTAGCAAACTGTATTTTAAAAATAGAATAGTAGGAATGTAAAATATCAGACTCTTTTTTCAGGTTGTGTAGGTAGTATTGAAATTTATTTTAATTTGTTTACATATACATATATAGATATATTTGTACAGGGTTGTAAAGTAAAATCTGTTTCTAACCATGGGCCAAGTTCAAAACACATTGAAAGCCAACATAATGGGCTACATTATATGTTGACATTTTTAGAAGCTATGTGTACAATTTGTTAGCTAATCTCCTCTCAAGCCACGTCTCTGGAACTTACGTAATTCACAGCCACGCAGAGTTGTAGAAGTGGAAAATGAAGCAGACTAAAGTAGCATTAGCCTAAGAGCTTTAACACAAGTATTATTTCTAGAATATTATTTCCTTTGGTTGATGGAATCTATTTCACTGACTCAGAGGGACAGAAGCTTGGATATTTTAGATTGTTAGGGTACTACTGAACAATTAACTTTATATTTACATAACGAAATATTTCCTTCTTATAATGTAGCTATTTTCATTTGTTGGAATAAAATACTACATTTTTCCAAATTTTTTGAGTGCTTAATACAGACCTACTCATCCAAATTTCAAAATGGGTTGTGTCTTTTTCTTTATTGATAATGGTTAGTTTTTTGTCAGCCTTGTATTCTCTCTTGGAATTGGTATACTTTGTGTATGCTCCTTTTAAAAATTGAATATTGTGTGTGTAAACTGAGTTTTAAATGTAAAGATTGCTTATAATTAGAAGAGTAATCCTAACTATTGATTGGGACATTATAGACAAATATCCATTAATGACAACACAGGAACCCAGTAACCATTAATTGTCAGTATTAAAAAGTTCTATTTTATCAGAGAGGACCTACAAATGAATAATTGTGGTTTCTGTGTGTTTATTATTATCTATTTTGCTGTATATACTTTGTCTTTTAATCTAAAAACGTAAAACTTTGTTTAAATACTATGTAAATTTTTAAATATAGTTTTTATTTTATTTTTGAACATATTAATATATCCTACATTATATTAACTGTAATATGAATAAAACTTAAAAAGTATAATGTGAATAACCACCTTTATTATTGATTTATTTTAAATATTTAATGTGTATAGTGTTTAAAAATATTAAGTCACTTTTACTAAGGTGATTATTTCATTCAATGAATATTTATTAAGTGCCTACTGTGGGCCTGGCCCTGTGAGGCATCAGGGAGATAATGGTAGACAAGGCGGAGTTATGTGTGTGGGGGGGTGGGGCGGGGTGCGTACTTTGGATGTGGCAATCAGAAAGTAGATTTCAAGCTGAGATCAAAGATGGAAAGAAGCCAACCCTGGAAAGATGAGGGAGAATAGTTTTCAGGTAGAGAAGTTGGCGCAGGCAGATTTCCTGAGTCAGGAAAGCGCTTAGTGCATATGAAGATGAAGACAAGTGTGGTTGAAGCATAGTGAGTCAGGGGCGAACCCTGTGAAAAGAGGTTCAGAAAGTGGACTAGAGAGACAGTGAAGATACCTCTAGGCCATGACATCAAGTTTGAATTCCAAGAAAAATGAGAAGACATAAAAATAGGGGGGAAATTGTATGATACCGTTGAAAAGATCACAACAGCTGCTGCAAGGAGGCTACTGAGGTCAGAGAGGCAGTTGATGAAGCTGGCCTGCGTGGAGTGGGTTCATAGCTAGAGAGCAGTGTGCGGGTACGAGAGAGATTTTTCAGACTTGCTGCAGGTTTGGAAGTGAGTGGGAAGGAGAGAAGAATCACGGGTGAGCTCCAGGTCTCTTCCTTGAGCATAGACAACCGTGAAGGGGGCAGAATGTGGGAGAGGAAAGAGAGCTCGTGTTTGGTTTGGATACGGTGACTCTGCAGTGTGCCTTACAGAGGACTTAAACATAAGTGTGTGGAGGTAGTAGAAGAGATCTTTGGGGATGGCTAAGACACGAATGTTGCGAGTGCCCTGTACAGAGCTCCAGGGAACAAAACATCGCGAGTCCACTAAAGGAGGTGGAGCAGAAGCCTGCAAAGCAGAAGAAAAATCCATTACAAAAGACCAGAGCAGTATGGTGTTATGGAAGCTACAAGAAAAGAGTATTGAAAAGGATGTAATTGTGGGGATTGCTGCCAAGAGGAAGAGAAAGATAGGGCTAGAGAAGTATTCATTAGATTGACATATATTTTGAAACTATAGTGTTGTTTCTTATGTGTTGGTCTTCATTCTCATCTTTTTATTTTTAATAACTTTTACTAGCATTTATAATCCTTTTGAGCCTAAGGTTGTATTTTTAGTATAGTATGAAAATAGTGACCTTATATAGGTAATATATATATAATTTTAATACATGTTTTGTTATTTTTTTATCAGTTTATTGTTACTTTTAAAAATCAATTTCTATTAGTTTATATTTTCCTTATGTACTGTCTTGTTTTTTTCTTTAGAACAACATTTCTTGATATCACTTTTATTTTCAATCTGAGATTTTCTTCATCTGGGACCTTAAATCTTTTATAATTATTGTAATTCTTATTATATTAATACTAATTTTGTGATCTTCTTTTATATTTTCCACTTAAAATGTTTTCTTTATCTTTTCTGCTTTCTTTTGGATATTTTGACACTTACTAGTTTGAAACTTTTGAAAATGTTATTTATATTTTTGTTAGTTTTTGTAGTTACATATAATTTATTAAAGACAATAATTATGTTTATTTTCCTGTCATTTTTAAAGTTTATAAATATTTTCCCCCAAATTAGGTAAATACTATATAGCTCTTTCACTTTTACATGTTTTTAATCAAGTTACACATTTAGACATATAATTTGTTAGTATTTTTTGACTTTTTTATCTGAATTATTATGATTATATTTTTATGTAACTCTAGATACTTATTCTTTACTTAGATCTTATTTCTCACAAAGTCATGTCTTTCTCTTTTTTCTTGTTGGAATCTTGCTGAAAATTTTATTTAACATCTGATTTTGTTGATTTAATGGCCTCTGTCCCTAAAAATGTATTTTTTTGCCCTTTCATTTAAATTATAGTTTTGCTGGACATAAAATTATAGGTCTTCTCTCTTCTATCTACCCCAGATTCTTAACCCTCAACTCCTTTCTTGTGAAGTATTTTGTCAGCATGATATTTACTCTTCTACAGAGTAATCATTTACAGAGTAGTACTGTAATCTTTTAGTATTTTATCATTATCTCTAATGTGACTATTTTTCCTATAATGTGTATAGGAGAACATTTTTTTTGTCTTATGTATCTGGATTGATGATCTCTTTGACCTTTCACTTAGAGTGTTTAATTTTTTTCTTCCCCTTAAACCAGGATAACTTTTAGTCATTTTTTTCATTTTTCTTTCCTGCCAGGACATTTATAATAGTGATGTTGACACTTTTGCTTCTGCATTATACATCTCTTAAGCTTTATATGTATATTTTCTATCTATTGCTTTCTAATTCTTTCAAGAGGATTCCTTGATCTCATATTCCAGTACAAGAATTTGTTCAGTGTCTATTTTGTTCTCTAATGCCTATGTAAATTTCTCTTTTTTAGCTTATATAGTTCTTTTATTTCAAGCCAGGTTTATTGAGGTACAATTTACTTAGCGTAAAATTTACCCTTCTAGTGTATAGATTCTGACAAAGCATGCAGTTATATAACCACCCTCACATCCCAAATACAAAACACTTCCATCGAAGAGGAAAGTTCCCTCCTGCTCCTGTGTGGTATATCCGTCTCTCCAATTCAAGTGCTAAGCAACCACTGATCTTTTCTCTATCTCTATACTTTTGCCTTTTCAAATGCCATATTAATAGAATTATACAGTATGCAAGCTCTTGAGTCTGGCATTTTATATTTAGTAGAAGGCAATCGAGTTGATTAAGTCATATTTTTGCATATATCAATAGTTCATTTCTTTTTATTGCTAAGTAGCATTCCATTGTGCATTTGTACCATACATTTACTATTCTCCAGTTGATGGGCAATTGGATTATTTCTAATTTGAGTATATTACTAATAGAGCTACTAAGCACATTTGTAAACTAGCCTTTGCATGTTCATATGCTTTTGTTTCTTTGGGGTAAAGACCTACAAGGCAAATGGCTGGACCATTGTTTTTTTTTTTTTTTTTTTTTACAATATTTCCGTTTTCAGATGTCCTATTAGGTTTCCATGGAAACTCAAATTTATCTGGGCATATCAGCCATTTTGGCTGTATGTATGCCTGATGCTTGTGGTGGAAGATAGGGTTCCTAGGGTTCCTAGGGTTCCCTAGTTATGGATTGTGTGTGGGTGTGTGTGTGTGTGTTTGTAAATGAGTAGGAGGTGCATGTGTCTCAAAATATAGAAGCTGCATAATATCAATGATTTATCACTTGCCACTTCCTCCCAGCCTCAGTGACACTGTCCCTCACCTTTGCTTCCCTGCATCTCTGCTTATGGTATGCTATACTCCTCTTTTACTATAGCTGTCTTGGTTGTCATTCCCAAGAAAGAAATCAGGAAAGGGACTCATTAGAAGCTGGCTAATTGTCCAAACCTATGGTTAATTCTTCCCACCTCTTCTGTCAGGCTACAGCTGTAGGGCCACCTTGATGCCATAGATTATTCTTTTTACCATTGCTAAATTTTACTTTCTTGCACTAGCCCTTTGTGTTCCTTATCTTGGGTGATGAAAATGTTATGAATGAGAAAGCACAAATGCTGGTCAAGATGGTGGCAAAGGTAAATAGGGCTTGCCTTCTTGCATAATCACAGCAAAATTACAACTAAAATACAGAACAACCATCACTCAGAACCATCAGAAGTCAAGTTGAATGGAGGTCTGACAACTACAAAATTAAAGAAGTCACATCTGTCCAGACTGGTAGGAGGGGTAGAGATGTGTAATAGGCTGTTTTCACATCCATATGTGGTGGATAAAAATTCAGGAGGGATATCTTGGGAACAAGGAGTCCCAGTCCCATACTGGGTCCCACAGTCAAAAGTTCCAGTGCTAGCAAGGTAAGTCCCCATAACTTCTGGCCAAAAAAATCAGTGGGGATTTAGTAGGAAGAAGAAATTTCTGGAGTCCCAAGCAGTTCCTGTTAAAGAACCCCCACACAGAATTACTCAGACTCACTCCCTCTGAGCTCCAGCACTGGAGTAGCAGCTTGAAAGGCACCAGTGGCACACAGAGAAGAAGTGAAGTGTCTGGCATCAAGGGGAGAGTTGGGGGACAGATTTAACCCAGACAGAAAGGTAGGCAGAGGCCAATGTCCTTTTTCTGAGCCCTCCCCCAACACAGCCACAGAGCCTACTGGTTGCTGTCATATCTGACACTTCATCAACCTGGCTAACACTGTTTGCCCTGCCCAGGAAATCCCCTGAGACTCTGTCCCATCTAACGTATAGGCCCACCGAAGTGTTAACAGTGATTTTTCTGTATGAATGGATGCTCTTGGCACATGCTTCACAACTTCCTAATTTCTCTCAAACAAGCAACCACCAACCTCAGTGAGCCCCCATCCCCTAAACCTCTTTCTAAGTAGCCCAGGTATGGCACTAGTAGCACCCAGCCTAGATTCACAGCTTGGCTTTACCTGGAAATCTCCAAGACCAATACAAGTAACGGCCATCTCAGATGCTTTATAGTTCATGCAGAATGGTCCTGGCAGAACACAGCTGGGGGCTGATCTTGGCCTGCACCACCGAGGAAATGTTAGAACCTGTGCGCCCAGTACAGCTACAGACCATGTTGAAGCACCACCACCCTGCCCCAGCACAGCTGATCCTTCATGGAGGGCAGAGGTTGGTGGTCAGTTGTCATAGCCAGTCCTTGGAGCTGACTGGCCTGGGTAAATCCCTCCCATTTACCTGTTAACAGCAATCAAAGCTCAACTACAAGAGAAGGGTATACTCAGCCCACCCAAAGGGTGCACTTCGAGTACCCAGCTTGGGTGATAGGGGAAGCTGTATCACTGGACCCTACAGGACACCTACTACATTAGGCCACACTACCAAGACAGGGTGTAATAGCAGCTCTACCTAATATATAAAAACAAACACAAGGAGGCTGCCAAAATGAGGAGACAAAGAAACATGGCCCAAATGAAAGGACATATCAAAACTCCAAGGAAAAAACTAAACAAAATGGAAATAAGTAATCTATCAGATGCAGAGTTCAAAACACTAGTGATAAGGGTGCTCAAGGAACTCAGTGAGGACCTCAGCACCATAAAAAAGATTCAGTAAGAAATTAATGATACACTAATTGAAATAAAAACCAATTTACGGTAGATTGGGTGAAACCAAGAATCAAATCAATAATTTGCAACTTAAGGAAGCAAAAAACAACCAATCAGAATAACAAGAACAACAAAAAAAATCCAAAAAAACTGAGGATAGTGTCAGCATCCTCTGCACTGACTTTAAGCATTGCAACATTTGCTTCATAGGGGTGTCAGAAAGAGAAGAAAAAGAAGAAGCTGGAAATTTATTTGAAAAAATAATGAAAGAAAACTTCGCTAATTTGGTGAAGGAAATAGTCATGCAAGTCCAGGAAGCACAGAGAGTCCCAAATAAGACTGATGCAAAGAGGCCCACTCTAAGACACATCATAATTAAAATGTCAAAGTTTAAAGATAAAGAGAAAATCTTAAAAGCAGTTAGTTACCTATGTTGGCGTTCCCACAAGACTGTCAGCTGATTTCTCAAAAGGAATTTCATAGGCTAGGAAGGATTGGCAAGAAATATTCAAAGTGATAAAAAGCAGGGCCCTACAGCCAAGATTGCTCCACCCAGCAAAGTTGTCATTTAGAATCAAAGGACAGATAAAGAACTTCCCAGATAAGAAGAAACTAAAGGAGTTCATCATTACCAATTCATTATTACATGGAATGTTCAAGGGACTTATTTAAGAAAAAGAAGATTAAAACTATGAACAAGAAAATGGCAATAAATACATATTTATCAACAATTGAATCTAAAAAACAAACTAAGCAAACAAAAAGAACAGAGACAGAATCATGGATACAGAGAGCATTTTGTTGGCTGCCAGATTTGAGGGAGATTGTGTGGGAATGGGTGAAGAGTTGAGAGGACTGAGAAGTACAAACAGGTAGTCACAGAATAGCCATGGGAATATAAAGTACAGTATAGGAAATGGAGTGGTCAAAGAACTCATATGCAGGACCCAGGGATATGAACAATGGTGGGTGGATTGTCTGAGGGAGTGGTGGGTGCTGGGTGGAGAGGGACAAAGGGGGAAAAATGGGGACAAATATAATAGCATAATCAATAAAATTGAATTAAAAATAAAGTATAAAGTAAAATAAAATTTGAATAAAAGAGGAATAAACACAGAGAGACCCTATAAAACAACAAAAGCAGTTACTTTGGAATGTTGGGCTGTGAAAGGGAGAAAGAAGTTGGGTCAGTAGTCGTCAAGAAAGAATTTTTTGTCTGCTTTTTAAAGCTGAAAATGACAAGAACAAGGAGGTACTGTTTGTATAAAAGAAAGGGAGATCCTGAAAAATGAAAGTCCTTTGAAAGGGCATAGAAACTAGAGCCTAATTTAAATTAGCATGCTTTGATAAGAAACTGGAAATGCCATTAAACATTGTAATAGGACAAAAATAGAGGAACTATTAGGTACAGATGTGAGGATGTTAGTGGGCCAATGGTGGGAAATAGAAGAATTTTATAACTAGTATTTTTTAGTCTTATTACAGTACCTTTTAGTGAAAAAAAATTAAATTCTTAACTGAAACTAAGGAGGGACAGTATAGTGGGGAAGAATTTGAAAAAAGTGCTGAATAAGTTTTATGTATTCTACTTTCATTTCTCCTTGCATTTTCCCTCTTAATTCCCTTCCATTCAGGCTTTAAGCCTGCGCTGCTGCCCAGACCATTTTCCAAACTTTGTGGAAGTCCTCCCCATTCCTGTAAACCTGTTTTGTAACTGATCTGAGCTGATACATCTGAGCTGATCGCTCCATCCTCTTTGGTATATATTCCTCCAGTACCTTCCAGAACACCATGCTATCTCAGTGTTTCTCCTACCTCACTTGCCGTTTTCATTTCTTAGTCTCCTTTGCCGTTTCATCCTCTTCTTCCCAAACTATCGAATTTGGAGTGCTCCAGGTTCAGTGCACGGACTTTTCGTTTCTCTCTCTATTCATTTCTTTGGTATCCTCACCTTGTTTCCAATTTATATTTCTGGTCCAGTATTCTCTCCCAAATTCCAGTCCCCTACCCTTCATTTTAATTTAGATTTTTAATAAATATCTTAGAAATGAAATCTAGATTTTCTCCTACAAAACCTGTTCCACATCCTGCCATCCCTTCTCCAGTGACAGGGCCACAAGTTTTCATCTATTCAAGGCCGGAAACATTGGTGTCAAGTTTTATTCTTCTTTTTCTCTTCCACATTTTTTTTATATTAGAAATTCCATTGCTGTGTATTCAAACTATATGTAGAATTGGTTATTTCATACATTATGTACTACTGAGGCATCTTCAGGTTTTGCTGGATAGTACAATAGCCCTTATACCCTTGCCTTACAATAATTTATTCTGAACATATCATACAGAGGGATTCTTTTAAAGAATAAGTCAGATTCTGACCCTCCTCTGCTTCAAACCAGCAGTGCCTACATATTTCCCTCAGAATGTAAGTGAGGGTCCTTACAAGACCTGGGAGGGCCTCAGAGACCTGGTCTGCCCTGCAGCAACCCCCTTCACCAAACACTCTGCTGCAGTCCTGCTCACCTCATTGCTGAGGCTTGAATGTGCCATTATTCTGCCTCAGCATCTTTGTTCTTTCTCAATCAACTCCACCACTTTTTATCTTCTCTAGTTCCCTGTAAGAATTTGCAAGTTTAATTTTTACCTCAAACAATATGGTAATGTATGGTGGTTTGCAGTCTGGTTCTAAGATAACAAATTTCTGGATTCTTTGTGCATCTTTTTTCTTTTTTTTTTAGTATATTATTGCTGCCCATTCTCACACATTTTCTTACCTCTGTTTTTCTGGATCCAATTGTGTACTGGATATTCTTGAAAATTTGTTTATAGAAATCATGTGAGACTTCAGATGATATTATCATACTATAGGGAGTCTTGTCTTTGCTTCTGTCAAATACCAGGAGCCCTAGCAAAAGAGGATTACTTTAATTTAATCTAAGGTTTTGAGATGTTTTTTTTCTAAACAATAATATTTAGATGATTTGAGGCCAGGCCGAATTCCATATGAGATCTTCTGAATCGCCCTTACTCTTGGAGCTCAATCCGTTCTTATCTCTGGAGTCTCCAACTCTTATCTCTTTACACCTCTGGGAACGTCCAACATTTGGAGCAGCTTCTCAGCTACTCAACATTTGCAAACACTCCCAAGGCAAAAGCAGATCTCAAATCCCAGACTCCTTTCTTCAGATTCCCGTTCTCTTCTGATCTTGCTCCCAAATGCTTCACTCTTATTAGCTTATCAATATTTTTAATATAATATTTTCCAATATTTTGCTCAATTTTGTTATTATCTATTATGGCAGGACTGCTTTGAGTTCCTTAGTCACCATTCTCAATGGTGGAAATTCATACCAGAACTTTGCACATGTTCCATCTTGTTGGAATTCTTTTTATGTAGATACCCACCCAGCCATCTTTCTCGCCTCCTTCAAGTCTTTGCTCTAGTGCCACCTTCTGTAGATTGACAGTCCTATTTAAAATTGTAAGCACTCAGTGCTCTTGACTTTTACCCTCAGAGCAATTGGCTTTCTTTTTTTTTTTTTTTTAAAGATTTTATTTATTCATTTTTAGAGAGGGAAGGGAGGGAGAGAGAGAGAGAGAGAGAAACATCAATGTGCGGTTGCTGGGAGACATGGCCTGCAACCTAGGCATGCGCCCTGACTGGGAATCGAACCTGTGATGCCTGGTTCACAGCCCGCGCTCAATCCACTGAGCTACACCAGCCAGGGCAGCAATTGGCTTTCTTAACATTTGGGTGGGTGTATATGTACACAGTGTCTGGCACAAATAACACCCCTTTTTATTATAAAGTCTTTTATTAAAAAGTATAAACATGTAATTCTGTAACATAACAATATCACACTCAAGCACACCATATAACATTTTAGGTAAAACATTAAAATTAAACCTATAAATTATTATACCCACATTATTACCCTGCCAACCGCACTCAAGCAGGCCTTACTTCTGCCGGCCCCTGCATTTTTGTGGGAGGGGGCAGGGGGCAGAAGCAAAGGTTTACTTTGGAAGAATGTGATACCCTAGCCTTCAAATTATTTCTTCTCTTTTTTGTGATTGATTTGCCGCCTTCTAACACATGATTGAATTCACTGATTCATTATTGTATTGTTTGTCTTAGCTCCTGCTGAAACGTAAGCTCCCAGGGGCAGGATGTCTTTGTCTCCTTTGTTTGCTGATAAGTCTGAAGTGTGCAGAGCAGTTCCTGATGTACAGTAGATACACAGTAATATTTGTTGTACAGATGAGTGAACTAAATTGCCACTTCATTTCAGAAAGTGGGAAAGTGAAGCTCTAAGAGAAAAATTGGGGACTTACCAGGGATTATTGAATACCTATTTGAAGTTTGTTTTCATTAATTTATAGTGAAATCAATTAGCTTGATTGAGAGAGTTTTCCCAGTAATATTTTGCTTTTTGGGTATAAATTCAGAGAAAATGGATAAGGTCCATCCAGGTTGTGTGTGTGTTTGGTGGGGTGGGCTCATGAGGTGAATATGAGGCAAGAGAAATTAAGGAATGTTGCATTGGGGATATTTGAGAAAAGAAGATGGTGGCTAGGAGGGAGAGTTCTGAGAGCAGAATGTTAGAAATTGAAATTTCAGAGGTTTCCCACTAAAGTATAGGGATGGTTCTGGAAAGGAATGATTGAAATGGAGTGGATGAGAATATCTTTGGAGCTGAACAGCTTAAAGAGTTGAGAGTACAGAGACTTCTATGTAAATTTTGAAGTAGCCAAAAATTATATAAAGAATTATTACGATTCATGAATAAACATCATTCATAAATAAGGGAAAATTTACCAGAAAGCTGACGCCTAACAGTAATGAGAAGTAATAAAATGATATAGTTTAATAAAATTATGTAGTTTAATAAAATGATTTTTAAAGGAACAGGGGACTTTTTATAGAAAAAAGGGAGTAATGGTTAGAATGGTCAATAAGAAAAAATAGGTAAATACTTATCCCCAAATTTAAATCTTTTAGTATTTTATTGATTATTTCAGTATTATAATTCTTTTTATTTTCATGCAGAAGCCTACAACCCTTCCAAGAGCAGCGGGCCGAGAAACCAAATATGTAAGTCCCTTCATAATTATTGATACTGCTTTTTTTAATGGGTGCATGTGCATGCTTTGAAGGCAACTCAATTATAGTCATTTAAATTGAATTCGTTGAGTTTTTTCATAAGTAGAAAGGGTTAAGATGATATGATCGACCTAGATTTGGAAAATCAGATTATGTCAGGTAAGTTTATTGAGATAAATTCCTTCTTAAGTGAGTTCTGATTTGATTAATTTCACTAAGTAAAGCAGAACTTCAACACCTGTTTTCTGTCTTTCTAATTATCAAAGCTTAGATGACATTCTCATTTCTTAATGGTTTATTGTGGTTATTATACAATAGTCAACTCATATACTTGAAACAATGATCTGTCCATTTCTAATAGGATTGTTAGTTTAGTTGATTTTTGACTAATTTGTTGCTTTCTTGCATTTAAATTATTAGCAAATAAGCCAATTTTCACTTATGAGCAAAAATAGATTAATAATGAATGTGTAAATACAGAGCCATACACGTGATTCAATGAATTATTTAGAGCTAGTTCTGAATATCCTAGACACATGCACACAGGCTTTGCCCTAATAATCTGTTGTGGCCACTGTCTGCTTCTGTTCAAGCATACCAGGAGGGACACAAAAAACCTGGAATTTGTTTATTAAAAAATTGTGTATTTATTCTTATATGTTTAAACTCCAGTCACCTTCAAAGTACTCTCCATTTGATGCAATATGCCTATCGAAACATTTTTTTCTACTGCTCAAAACGGTTTCTAAAATCATCAATTTTGATGCCTTTTGGTGCTTCTACTGTGTTTTGTTTCACCTCTTCCACATCCGCAAAAGCATTTCCATTTGAGGACTTTTTCCATTGGGGAACAAAAAAACCATCACTTGGGGTGATATCAGGTGAATTGAGAGGGTGGGGCATGGGAATCATGCCATTTTTGGTCAAAAACTGCTAAACACTTAGCGTGGAGTGGGCAGGTGTGCTCATCAATCTCCCATCATGAAATGGGCAAACATGTTGAGTCTTCAAAAAAAAATTCACTGAAATCAAATGCAGCCTTTCAAAACACCACCAGCTGGTACACTAATACAAGTGGGTTCCTAGAACACTCATCTGGTAGGGAAGCCTGTGTTACAAGGGACCCACCCTTCAGAAGATAATTCCATTTTGTGGGGATGCCCCCTCATATTATAGTAGAAACAAGATTGTTTCCTTGTTAGTTTAATACAAACCATTAAACTATTTATTTTAATTATATTTTCTAATATGTATTTTCATCATTATCATCACCATGAATAAATAGTTATTCAGTTTATATACTGTAACCTACATTTTTGCAATGATAAATTTCTACCTTCATTTGAACCTCTGTAAGGTGAATAATAAATTGGGTGAAATTACTGAGTTTTACCAACTTTCTAGAAGTTTGCACTGTTAATTTTTTGTCATTATTAGAAACCATTTGGAATAATATTTAAAAGACTGGAAGCATCTAGTAGGCTATACTCAAGTTTACATCATAGTATTGCTGCTTGGTAACTGTCTAACCCCAGAAAATCACTTAATGTCATGCCTTAGTTTTTTCATATATAATATTGGGATAGTAATAACCTTACTTGGTTGATGTAAGGCTTAGGCTGGTTACTATATGAAAAGCCCTTAATGCAATTCTGACACACAGGAGTCACTTAATGAACAACAGGTTTTCTTTTTCTTCTTTTTTCCTTCTTGCTTTCCCTTCATCCCTGCCCCCTCCCTTCTTTTCCTTCCACCTACCTTGGAAGGACATACTGAGTTCCTTCATTCTTCAGTTGGGTACAAGAAAAAAAATATTGTAAAGTTGTTTTTATACTTTGTGTGACGAATACATTCTATAAGATAAAGACCCAGGAAAAAGTAGCTAGAATTTTTTGCTCTCTCACCTTTCTTGTTTACTCCTACCTTTTATCAGAGTACCTCTTATTTAGACTGATTTACAGTAGGACACAGAGGGCTGATGTCTCCTTCCAGCCCTTCCTGGTGGTGGTTAATTTGATAGGAATCAGAGTAAGTCTGGAGGGGCTGTGTCAATCTCTGTAGCTGGTGGTTATTGGAAATTGTCCTTCAATCAGTTGCCAGACTTAAAGGCAGATAACATTTGCTCAAACTTCGTGAGGGCATTTGAGTCGCTTGAAGTTTACACTGAATCATCAAACAAATTTACTATAAACTAGAAAAAATGCAAACTCTGATTCAGATAAGGTTCTTGACTTTGATTAAATATGTTTTTTTCAGTGATAACCTTTGCTTTGCACTTCCTCTTACAATCTGACATTTGCATTGTTGTTTGTGATGCCTCAAATACTTTCTTACAGAAATGAGAGAAGAGCTGGCCAGAGACCTGGTCAATGTTAAAACAAATGTAAAAGTTGCTAGTTTTCAGTATATCAGTGTGTCCTTTGGATTTTCAAATTTCCTGGGATAACTATAAATGGTTTAATTAAATAATGAGAAATTGTATGACCAACTCCTAATTATGGGGTCTTTGGAGAAAGGCTGACTTTTCTCCATTAAAAATAACAAAAACAAAAACAAGAAAACCAATGCAAGACATAGTTTCCTTTTCTTATTCTTTATTGTACGTATTTTACATGTCCCACGTTGTTTTATAGGATGACCCAGAAGCAGTAAAAGTACAACCAAGTCAGAATAATTAAAGTTAAGGTTATCTTCAATTCATGGTGCACTTGAGTTGCAGGTTATTTTAAAGTACATTTGACCCTTGGACAATGCAGGTTTGAACTGCACAGGTCTACTTATATTTCAATAAATGATATGTGTTTTTTCTCTTCCTTATGATTTTCTTATAACATTTTCTTTTCTCTAGTTTACTTTATTGTAAGAATACAGTATGTAATACATATAATATACCAAATGATGTTAATTGGCTCTTTTTAAATTTTCTTTTATTTTAAAATTATTTTTAATTGGCTCTTTAACTTATCTGTAAGGCTTCATATCAACAGTTGATTCTTAGTAATTAAGTCTGAGAAGAATCAAAAGTTATATGTGGATTTTTTACTGTGTTAGGGGTTGGCACCCCTAATTCTTGCATTGTTCAAGGGCCAACTGTGGTTTAATTTAGGTTCTCTTAAGAGTAATAAAATTTAAACTAGGTTAATGACATGTTGAGTGATCTCTACTGGTTGTTACTTATAGAACCAATTATATCGATTTGTCATCAATATTTCACTGAATTGTATTTAACAGATGCCAAATTCGGCAACAATGATAACAACTATCATTTTAAGTTCTCACATTTCAATTGAGGTTTAACTATTTCATTTAACCTCACACTAATCCCATGAGGGGGATATCATGATTATAATGTCTCCATTTTGCAGAGGAAATAACCAAGTGTCAGAAGTCACAGTAGGTAAAACCAGCCAAGGTCTTCCACATGTTGAAGCCATTGATATTAATATTTGTGTAAATCTACAGAAGCTTGGAATAGTTTGTCTTCCTCAAATAGTTTACCTATAAGTATTTATTCTTTGGGTCTAACTTATTTCTTTATGTACAATTACCTTCAGTCTAACTTTGAATAAGTAAGTTTGTATTTAGTAATATAGGATGATAATGTTTTACTATATTGCTAGAGTTTTAAATCACTTGTTTATATGTAAATTAACTCATAATTCATCAGATAATTTATGAGTGATTATTTCTGATGACACTCATTTTTTAAAGAGTTTCTTTCCCTTTATGTAAAGGAATAAATTTTATATTTAAATTTCTATTTCATTCTGTTTTAACTTTATTTTCTTTGGAGGGGAATATCATTTTTTTCTTTGCATTACACTTATCTTTGTAACTATGCATTATTTTTTATTAACTACTACCAGTTTAAATTCACTTCATTTATGAAATTCAAAACCATAGTATACTCTTAAACAAAGAGAAATCTCAAAAAATAGGGCAAGTATTTGGAATTATTACTAATTTGTCAAAAAAACCCTTGGTTGGAATCACATTCTGTTGATAAAAAGTTATAAACTGTGTACATTTCACAGGTTACTTTTAAATTCCAGAGAAATAACAGAGACAGTGTTATTGAATATTATATAGAGTACAGGTAACATCTCATTTTAATGAGCTTGAGGGACAGGAAATATTATTACAATTACATGCTGCTTTCAAAATGTCACAATATATTAAAAAGTGTGAAACTTTATTAAAAAATTCTCCACTATATATAAATATAAAGGTCAGTGTCTCCAACTTAGCCAGCTCACAAACTCCCCTTGTTGCTATGCTTGCAAATGTTGCTGGGCTGGAGTGTTTCAGGGTGATGCGCAATAATGTAGTCAGAGATCTCAAGCTAAGAGGTGACTTAAATCCAGACTCGGGTTCAGATATGCTTCTGTAGGATGTAACCAGGGATTTGATGAGTTACAGGAATAGGAGCGAAAAATTTAAGCAAGAAATTCCACTCTACTTATCAGACAGTCTTATTTCTTTTTTTTAACTGTTCAGAGATATTTCTAAGGTGTGCTCACGGGAAAGGGACTGAGGAGGGAATGGAAGATCATTATCTGGGTACTGCTAGATGAGGAGGAAGAGAAAGGATTTAATGAGAGACCATTTGCACCCAGTATCCTTCTCATTTCAGACTTCATCAAGCATAGATAATGGTGCCATAAGCCAGGTTATAGAATATAGATGATGGGATTTTGTGTCACAGAAGAGCATTTTTACACTCATCTCTAATGTTCTTCATAATCAGTATTAACATGAATAGACACAAAAGACCAGAAGCTTGGGGTTGTGTTGAAACCTAATTTCAAGTTCATTTTTATGTACTTCATGTCGCTTCTCTACTGTAGTTTAATTGACTGATAGGTAGTTGTTCATATAAATAGTAGCCTCCTCCCTGCACTCACTGCTCCAGTCTCAACTCACCAAACAATATTTTCTCACTTTTTGAAAATCAGTTGCTCAATTTTGATAATGTAACCATAGCTACAGCAGTTAATAAGCATCATTAACCTGTATTTGGCAAGGAGATGGAGGCTTCTCAAAAGATTTGATGTAATTGGGTTTGTTGAAAGAATATGGTTTATATTCATGATAATACATATAAGCCAGTGTTTTTCTTCTTTGCCAAAGGATCTGCAGTGGCTTTATAGGTATTTACTCTACCCCGAATTTCATATTTATTAATTCCATTCTTTCTCTGGGAATAATTTCTTGTAATAGTGATATGAAGTCCATTATATTAGCTAAAAGAAAATGTACTGGGGATATCTAAAGCATCTTATTGTTATGTCATGATCCCCAGTGAAGAAATTTTAGGGACTTTTGGAGACTGAATACATTGGGTTTTCCTAATTTAACTAATATGTTTGCTTGAGCATTTTATTTTTTCCTTATAATAGTTAGATATCTCTTAGCTCAGTGTACTGATAAATGTTAGCAATATAGTTAAATTGTGCAAATATTTTATTGTTAGCATATAACCTCTACTTTCCTATAATTACTGAGATAAAAATTTAGATTTTGTTTTAGTCAATATGCATTTAATTCAGCATATTTTATAGTAGGTATTAGTTTAACTAAGGAACTTCATAGAGATTCTCTTATTATTGCAATAATGTAAAATGAACTAAAGGGAAAAATGATTTTAAAAGAAATCATTATTTCTCATATTACATTATGAAGTTACAAACAAAACTCTAAGTGAACAGAAAAAAATGCTATTGTCAGAGAAAATAGGGTTCTTCCATTGTGCTGTAGGAAATGCACTTCAGGGGCACATGCCCAGGAGGATTTGAGGCATAGTGGCAAGATGTACTGGAGTGTAAGCAAAGGACACCATCGTGTACCCGAGGTATACCATTTACAATGTCTCATGCATGAGTAGGTGGTTCAGCTCCATGTCACTGAGGAAGAAGTCCTGCCTCTAGGACCACAGGCCCTCACTTGTCCCCACCAAGCACAGGGGGAGGTCCAGGACCCAGGGCTGCTGTGCTGTTAGCTTGGCACCAAGGCTCCAGTCGTCCAGCATAGTCTCTGTTCTCAGTGGGCTGGCCTTTCGAGCTGTGCTTTGGCCTAGGGCTGCTGCAGAAGGAAAGCATGAATGTGGTTGGTGCCCAGAGCAGAATAGACTTTCTTTAAACTATCCAACCTCTTTCCTGAATCTTCCCAGGGCCATGCTAATACCTCCCCCTATTCAATCCCTTTCCTGGATCTTCCTGGGGGTTGTGCCCTTATCTTACTGAATCTTTTACCCAGGTTTTTCTCCTCCCCTTTATGGTCACCATTTTTGTTCTTACTGTGTGTACCTCATAGTAAAAGGACCTCCCCTTGAGTCATCTTGGCTTCTACTACACATGCCTCAGCAGTGTAGTTCCCCCTCACTGTTTATCCCTCCCTGACTAATATGGGGAATGAGTTGGTTGTTCATTCCCCAGATTGGAAAGCCATCTTTCCTGCCTACTTGGCAATTATTGTCTGTTTGGTGGAGGATGTGGCTGTTCCAAGAAGTGTCTGTGAAGTTGCCCCTTCCTAGTTAAATTGGCTTAATTAGATGTCTGGCTCCCTTCTTTCATCTGACTTTTAATATCTAACTAGCTGCCTACTGTAATGACAATGTAATGTACATTCTGAAGGACAGTTCCCTGCTGCACAGAATAGCCATAAACCTCGGTGTACACTACCCTGGTCTACAGCAGTTAGAGATGGGAGCACTTGGCCAAGACGTCGTGCTGCCACAGAGTATCCAGAAATGGCAGCAAGTAGTGCCTATCCTACAAAATGGCCTGACTGCAAAAGCAGAAAACGAACAACGTGGGACACACTGTGAGAAGGACTGCATGTGCCTCTTCATTGTGTTTGGTGATTCACAAGCCTACGTGCTTGGCAATACCATAAGAACTACTAGGTTTTCAGTGTTCAATGCATTTCATCTGTCAGAGAGTAAAAGCCATATTGACACATCTATAATAAACTCTGAAAAGGTTTGCTGTTTTAACAAGAATAGAAATATTTAGGAACACAACTTTGTTACATTTTAGCTAAGTATATTTATAATTGTGCATCTTTATGTCGACTGTTCTCCATGAATGTTGAAGGTTTAGCTGATGTGTGAACTCAGCCCCCTATTTAAATGCAACAATGCTTGATAAAATGTATGGTAACTATTAAAATAAGCCTTTGTAACCCGATTAAAAGAAAGAGAAACCTCTGAGTGCTAGAAATGATGTAGGAGCTTCCGGTGAGAATGTTAAGAAGAAGCCAAAGCTCCCATGGAACATAGGTACTTCAGAACCTATGTGCTAGGGGTCAGGAGCTTAGATTTGAACTTGCATTACATAGCAGGTCTAAGACCTGTAAAGAAATTCTTTGTGTACCTCCAAGAGCCTAGAAAGTTACAGTAGACATAAAACATGAGACAAACAAACAAACAGAAAAGGATAAATCCATCCATTATCTTTACCCTACACTCTTGGGCAGTAAAATAGACATACAACCTGGAAAACTTAAAGATGTGGTGATACGCCATGCTGGAGGTTTAGAAATATCAGGGTGATAAAGTGAAGCAGTTCCAGAGCTAGTCAAACTCTGAGGTCCCAACAAGTGTGAATTGGAAATGTATTGTAGAGACTGGTTTCCAACCCAGGGCTTGCTTCTCAGATACCTACAGAAATTGTCACCAGTTACCCTGACTGAAGATGAGCTAAACCATTTTATGAATGAAAGCCATAAAATGACTAAAGATTATTATAGGGGGGAGGCATGAGAGAGAGTCTGCAGATAAAAGATATAGGAGATTTATCAAAGAGGGACTATAGAAAAATCTGGAAAAAATTTATAAATATGTTAAAAATATTAAAATAGTTAACAGGAGTTATAGTTACCATAAAAAGAGATTTGTAAAAAGAACCAAATAGGACTTCTATAAGTCAAAAATAAATTCATTATTTATAAAGTTTGTCATCTAAAACATACTAATATATAGTTGAAGAAAAATTAATTAACTATTGGGCTTATATGTGGAGACCATCTAGAATGCAGCATAATGAGATAAAATATATGAATGGAATTTTATAGAAATGAGGGATGGATTGAGAAGACCTAAAATATATTTAATAGAAGCTCCATAAAATGAGATTAGATATAATGGGAAAAAGGCAACATTTGAAGAGATATATTCATAGAGGATTTTCTGGAATTGAAGACAGATATGCATACTGAGAATGAAGGAACACAGAAGGATGCATAAAAAGAAACCCACTCTCAGAGACATCATAGTGAAATCACAGAATGTCAGGGATAAAAAATCTTAAACGCTAACCAAATCTGTAGAAAGCAGATCTGCCCAGTCATGATGTTTAGACAGCCAGTGGGAACGGAAGCCCAAGCTGGTGCGATGGGACCATGGAGATGCTGGAGGACAGCAACTGTTGCCCCAGAATTCTATGTCCAGTTAAACTCTCATTCAAGAATGAAAACAAAAATATTTTCAGATAAATTCCAAGACAGTAAGGTCTGAAAAAAATTACTGGAGCAAGTACTTCAGTAAGAAAAATGAAATCCGAACTAAAGGAGTAAAACACAGAAACCAAGAAATAACGATGAAGAAATAACATTGGCCTCCCCTTTAATTTAAAACAACTTGTAATAAACTGAATCATTTTACTTCACAAATCATGAAAACTTTGGGTTTTTATGTATAAAGATACTTAAGGAAAAATCTGTTTTTGTTTTAATTTGCAATAAATGTAAATACCCAACAATGCTCATATGCATAAGTAAAATGTGGTACAGAGAATTTAATATTATGTGACCTTGAAGAATTTTTGACGTTTTGTGATAGTGCTTATGCTAAGATGTTCAGGGAGAGCAACATATAAAACATCATATTTACTATTATGTGAGCTGAATAAAAACACGTAGAAAAAATATTATAAGGCAACGTACCAAAAATACTAAAGGTCATTTTTGGTGACATAATAATTTCTCCTTTAATTTTGTACTTTTTCAAAATCTTACAATGAACAGATTACTTTAATGATAAAAGAACTTCCATATACTTAGTAACATAGATATATTATTTTACTAAATAAACACCATGTTTGTATTTTGCAGGCAAACCTCTCCTCACCATCCTCCACAGTATCTGAGAGTCAGCTGGTACGTATCCTCTGACTAAGTCATAGACCTACTTTAGAAATTTCTGATCCCTCAAGACAACTTTATTTGAGCAAGAGTAAACTGGGAATAAATTTATTACATATAAGTTAATTTGCTTACTTTTCTAATGAAAGTTTACTGATACTTTACTAAAGTTTAATGGCAGTTGTTTGGCAGGCTACAAACATACATCCATAGACCTTATTTGCCAGTAACTTGCATTCTAGTAGTGGCGTTAGGATAGACTTGATGGGGTCAGCCACAAGAAATTGGATTTTAGAGAAGGCGAGAGCTCACTTCCTGATGGAAGAGATCAGAAGAGCGTTCAAGGAAAAGGTTATGTTAGATAATGCAGGGTAGGATCTGGACTTGAGGAAATGGGAAACAAGGTATTTCAGACAGAAAGATTATTAGCATGAGTATGGTTTAGACCAGTGATGAGCAATAGAAATGTAATGAGAACCATAAATGCAAGCCACATATGTCATTTAAAATTTGTTAGTAGCCACATTAAAAAAGTAAAAGCAAACAGATCAGATTCAATACTATACTATTTGTTCAATTATATTATATATTATGTATTATATATAATATCCTATAATATATTATATATTCAATAATATGTATTGATAATGATAGTATATATTATTTCAACATATAATCATTATAAAATTGAGATATTTCACTTTACTCTTTGGACACTGTGAAACTTGTTACACATTTTACATCTACAGCTCATCTCAAATGCAGACTAACCACATTTCACGTGTCCCTCACAAAGACTAGTGACCACTGCACTGGACAGCACAGATCGAGACTCTAGAATCTGTTTTTTATAGATAAAATTTTGATTAAATAGGAGGATTACTTTTTCCTAACAAATTGAAAGCAGGAAGTAAGTTACCTATTACTAGTTGAAGAATTCCTTTGTAGCTTTAATTTGTATTGCTTATAAATTGAAAATTCCTGAGAAATAGGCATGTTCAGTGAAATTAGTGGAAGTTTTTAGTAAAGCAGTTTGAGACATTAAGAAAACAAAATCGCTACTTAATATTGACTTGTTTTCCCCTTTCAAAGCAGCTGTTTTAGTGTGCCACTCCCATGGCCAACAGGTCATCTTGTCACTATCATGCCACAAGGACAAAAACATTTTTATTTTGCCTGAAAAACCATAAAAGGGTAGTTTGACTCTTAAAATAACCTGATTCAATCAAACTGCTTGGGTATGTTGGTGCTCATACACATAGTGCACATGTATGGAGCGTATTTGCGTGCGTGTGTAATTTTAATGGCAGTTGGTTTTGAACGTGGCAGGCAGTATAAGATTGTTGAAAGAGTGCTGGCATGGGGGCCACAAGGTCCGCCTGTACTTCCTGATCGGACACTAACTACTGCGCTGACAGTAGGTAAGTCATGAATCTGTGAGTCTGGGCCTCAAGCTCCTCGCTGAACAATGAGAGCATTCTCTTACACAGGAGTTTCCCAAGCCTTCTGAGTGCTGTGAGTCTGTCATTACTAACACAGTGAAGTGAAGGAGTTGCCATGGAAACTAGCGCTGCAATAACGTAATAAAGCTGAACAGTTTCCCACTTTAGATATGAAAATATTACTATAACTATTTTAGTATTTCAAATAATGTTATACTTTTCTTGAGAATAATGTTGAAAATCGAGAATATTTTTAATATTCCTCAAAGGGGGCAGGATTGAGGGTGGGAGGTAGGAATGGGTGGGGTGGGGGAGAGTGGCAGTGGGAAAATGGAGACAACTGCACTTGAACAACAATAAAAAATGCAAAAAAAATTCTGCATGTATAATTATACTCAATAGTATAATAAAGACAGATTTTAGATATTAAATGATTACATATATATTTAGCTATATACAAATATTTTTTGCATATATATTATCAGACTGACATATATATATATATGAGAGTTCTTGGCTTAATGTTTTAGGAAATTATTTCAAAGAAGTAAATATACATAATGGCTTCATGAAATGGGACATAGTAAAAACAACTCATTGCAAATACGATATATAAATCTTTTCCTGCATTAAAAAATAATTCTATAAATTCTATGTTTGTATTTTCTAGGGAGGAAAATACAAAGCATTGCTTTGACTGACTTTGATGATAATTTCTTTGCATTTACTTTAAACCTTTTCTCCAAAGAGTTCAAGAAAATTTTTAACCAAGCTTTAAATTAAATTTTAATACCCAAATGCCCTTGAGATATAGGTGGGTTTGTGAAGGGATTATAATCAAGTAAGCTTATCACATGTAAAAGGAACATTTCCCATGTTGATATAATTATTTAATTCAATCCCATTGACTTCATTTCGTGACATTAACCCTGTACTTACATTACCTGGCAATAAAATAGATTATAAATTGTTGCCTGCAGCAATGTTATATGGCATTTACTTTTTAAGGATTTATAATATTTTTACTTTTAAGTAATACAATTTATAAATTAAATTATACTTTCTTTACTTTTATGAATGAATTTTCAATATTTGCCTAACATGGACTCTGGCCCGCCATGTCTGTGGCATTATGGATGAGATAGGAGACAAATTCACACAGACTACTGAGTCCTGTGGAGGAAAAGGGATGGCGCAGATTCTCTCTCAAGAGGAGAAAGCCTTGGGGCGCCTTGGTCACTCTCTCAAGGGGAGAGTGCCTCAACCCTTGCCTTGACAAGGTTTTATTGGATTCAGTTTGCATAGTAATACAGGGTATACATAAAGCTCATCAATCATTGTCAGGTAGAAATGATTAAACAATAGATAACATTCAAAGAACTCTGAGGGCCTATTCTGAGTCAGAGTCAGATAGCTAAAGGGTCATAAAGCTTTAGGGAACAAACTTACTTCCTGCTTGGTCCCTTATCATTTAAATTGAGGGTACTAGCAAAGTAGGTTTTGTAGGATTTTATGTATTCTTTCTTAGGCCTGATCTAGCAAAGTAGATTTCATAGGATTTTATGCATTCTTTCTTAGACCTGATCACCCTGGGGAACCCACCCTTTCCAGCACAGGGCAGCACCCACCTCCAGCACTGTTTCAGGCTTAAGTCAGGCAGGGGAAGTAAGGCAACCAAGAGATTAGGAGACTTCTTGCAGACAGAATGAGGGCTCAGGCTTTGTCAAAGCCAAGGGGCAAGGGTCTATCATCCCCTTTTTCTATAGCCCCCCAAGTCCTTCCCTGGGCACCCCCATGATTGTGCCTGTCTTAGGTCATCCCTCCCTTGAGGAATCTTACCCATGATTGGCTAACTGATCAAGCATTGGGGGCCAGGCAGGTTGAAATAAAAGAGGCAGAGGCAGCGCCCCTGCCAGGGAGATAAGCTTTGTCTCCTTAGTGACTTATGATCCCAAGGTGCTCAGTCAGCCTTAGCTATGCAGGGGTAGCCTTAGCTACCTTAGCCTTAGCTCCTGAAACCAGGCAGGGAAGTTCCCAACATTTGCCATAATGAATTCTCTTCAGGATTAAGTTCTGAATAAATTAATAAATGAGAATGCTTTTTAAAAACAAAACTATATACATGTATATACACATGTGCTTATAACACATATATGTGTAGATGCCATATGACAGGTAATTCTGATGATACATATTGCTTTTTGTTCATATGTGTGTATTTACTTATATATAGGTGTTTGTGGAGCACAAAAAACAAATTACTGGGAATATGGGATAGATTATAATTAAATTATGTAAGTAAATATATGTTTTATATAGAATAAGTAGTTAAAATTATTTGGCTCCTATTTTAGGCAGGAAATGTAATAAACTGGTTGAAGTGAAAATATATGATAAAATGCTATGGTAGCAAAGCCTCATACAGAAGCCATTTTGTTTTTGAGAATTGGCTTTTTAAGAATATATCACTTTTTCATAATTATTTTTTTCCAATGAAATGGAAAATTTATTCCTCTAAATTTAAAAAAATTTTTTCTTGAATTTTTCAAAATTGTTGTTCAAGTATAGTTGTCTCCATTTCCCCCCCACCCCACCCATCCCCACCTCCCACCCTTGATCCTACCCGCCTTTGGTTTTGTCCATGTGTCCTTTATACATGTTTCTGAAAACCCTTCCCCCTTTCCCTCCCATTATCCCCTCCCCCCTCCCCTCTGATTACTGTCAGTTTGTTTTTTATTTCAGTGTCTCTGGTTATATTTTGCTTGCTTGTTTGTTTTGTTGATTACATTCCGCTTATAGGTGAGATCATATGGTATTTGTCTTTTACCGCCTGGCTTATTTCACTTAGCATAATGCTCTCCAGTTCCATCCACACTTATTTACATTGCCATTGTGCCAATTAAACATTGGAAGACAAAAATATATGATCTGACCCTTGCTCTTAAAATATGTTCATTCTTTGCTCTGGAAGCCAAATTATTTAGTAGTAAGCTCAGGGAGAATAACTTGGGGCTCTTATGACACTAATTCACCAATCTCTGCTTCAGTTTCTCTTTGTCTATTAAATAATATCACAGTACATCAAAACTGGAAAGAAACTTAGGGTCGAGGGTCTTGGAAATACCTATCTAGAAAATGGGGTTACAGCCCCTCAAGGGGTTACCGTAAAGCTCCCCTAGTATAGTGTGCGAAGCTGCCAGTGCAGCCCTGTCCAGATGGGAGGTGTTATTATTGTACACAAAATCTCTAAAATATTAACTCTGAGATAATGTGAGAGACCATTTTTGCAGACTAAAACATAGACTCACAACTTTTAAATATATTATCTTAGATCGGTGTTAGGGGTCATCTTTGCTCTGTGTAACTTTTAAAAGGAATTGTTATGGATTTTAGATAATTTGAGAGGAATAAGAAAAGGTTGATGAAGAAGTTGGGGAACTGGGTCTCTGTGGAAGTGTGACATTCATTCGGACATCTGTGTCGGGCCTGCGAAGACATGACCCCTTACTGAAGAGAACACTGGGCAGGGTCAGTCAGTACAGAGTAGAGGTTTTTCACCTGTGGATAGTGCTTCCCCTAGTATAACAAAGTGAGAAAAGGAAAGGAGAATCTAGGGTGAAACTTCACAAGCTTTCCTAATTCCTAAGCTGAGTTATCACAATATTAACAGAGGCTGGTGGGATGTCTCTTCTCTGGATAAGAAAACAGGTGGGACCCTGGCTAGTGTGATGCAGTGGTTTGAGCACTGGCCTGCGAACCAAAAGGTGGCATGTTTGATTCCTGGTCAGGGCACATATCTGGGTTGCGGGCCAGGTCCCCAGTCGGGAGTGTGTGTGAGGCAACCAGTCTATGTTTCTCTCACACGTAGATGTTTCTCTCCTTCTCTTTCTCCCTTCCTTCCTCTCTCTCTTAAAATAAATAAATACAATCTTAAAAAACTAAAAGAAAAGAAAACAGTGGGGTGCTACAAGATGGGGAAGCCAGCCAGCCTTTTTCCTTGGAGGTAGGTAGGGGAGTGTGGTTTAGGTAGCATTTGGCTTTTGCTTTTGAAATTTTATGCCATTACAAAATGTTCATTGTTTTCCATAATGAAATACTGAATCTAGAGAGTACAAAACAATAGATTTAGAAAATAAGCCACATGGCTATATACAGGTAAAAGCAAATGCAGTTTCCTGGAACACTATGAAGAAGAGTGCTTAAACTTACAGATATTTCGTTACTGGTTCTGAATGCTAGCCACCGATGTGCCCTGTTTTAGCGCTGCATGACTCATCCTTCTGAGGGCTCTTGAAGTCTCCGTTGTTGAGAAAATGTGGCCCTGAAAGCTTTTGTGTAGAACTGATGTCTTCTTCAAACTTAAAAGCAGTTTGTCCTTGATCAGTTTTTCCTTGACATGACATACTTAAGTGCTACAGCATTTATCGGATACTCCTCCTCGGGTCTGAGTCATGCTACTGTCTTTTCTCTAACCGTTGAAATATTCCAATAGGCCAGTCTGTGTTGTGCACATTCCACAGAGTGTTTCTTAAGCCCTGGTATGTGGTTTTTAATTGCTGAAATCTTATGGATGTTTACTTTCATACAACTACGACAGTAACTATAATTTTTTATTTTATTAAAAAAACAGGTCAGGTAGAAATTGTTATGTATCCATTTAGTATCACTTACTATTAACACTGTATCATACATGTGAATGTAGAAAAACATTTTCTTTTCAAATTCTTTTTATGCTGTTTTTTTTTCTTTACAAAGTTCTGTTAAGCATGTTATCCTATTAGATTCTCACAATCTCTTTGAGTTAGAATGACAGAAGTTGTCGTTTTTATTGTTCTGATGGAAAAAATAAACTGAGTGCAGATACCTATCGTGCCATTTCAGCAGTCCTGCCGCTGACGGGCACTGTAACATCCTGCTTCGTGGCTGCTCCTGTTGCTGTTTTCTTTTTTTCCATCTTAACAACTGTAGTGTTTTGACATTTGAGATATTTCTCTGAGGGGAAAAATAAAGGTTAAGAATTTGCTTCAAGTATATAGTATTGTTTTTTTGAAAAAAGAATCAGAGCTAAAAAAACATTTATTATTTAAATGTGTAAATCAGCTGTATAATTTAGAGAGGTGCTTTTGTCAACAGTCTTGACTGCTAGAATGTTTTTGAGTTTCTATGCGCTTGTTGCCACTGACACTCTTTGAAAAATAAATAAATAGCACTGGAAAATAAAGACAAGACTGAAGAAATGGGCGAAAGAAACAACTATGGCACTTAACAGGCTCCTTGAATTTGATTGGTAGGTATCCCAGCCAGCCTCACAGAATTTTCTATTTTTTTGTTTTATTACATTTTTTGCTGTTTTGTTATATATCTTATTTCATCAAAAGGATAAACATAAGCCCTTGAAAACTGGGACCACTACCTCCTCACAACTGTCTCAGAGGGCACTCCTGGAGTCCAAGGCAATTAAAAACATCAGTGCCAGTTGAAGTTACTAATTTAAGAAAAATCTTGCTCCAAGAAGCCATTATTTTAAAATACTAGTAATGGATTTTCTAGGTCAGTACTGGCAGTTAATTTACAACTTTGGTCTCTAGCCAGAGGCAGTACTAACTTGTCATAGAATATGATTCCGAGTTCCGGCAGAAACAGTGTCTATTTTTACAGTGCCCTGAGTAGCAGCGTTGAAGTTTAAGTGTGTACGTGATGAGTTATAAACACAATGAATAGCAGGCCATTAAAACCTGCCCACGGGCCCCAGGGACTTGACGTACTCCAGCTCTTGGACTTTATCTCCCTCAGGACTAACAATAGAGTTACATATGATCTCCTGAGTTCCACCTCACTTTCGAACTCTCAAAAAAAGATGGCAGTACCATCTTTTAGTTTTCAGTTGTATTGTTTATTACCAGAAGCAAACAGGAGACACCAGAAAACTTTTCTTTTTCTTTTTTTTAATGGAGAGGCTTAAATTTTATAAAGTCCCTGCAGAAATGCTATCTGGCCTTGACTTCCTATATCCATCAGAGATGGTAACTCCAGCCTTTTATCTCTGAGAGTTGGGTCGCTAATCCACTTCCCTTCTTCTGGTTTTCTGTTGGTGAAAGGTGTTGTGGATCTTCTGTCTTGCAGTTCACTTTTCCTGGATTATACAGTAATCAAAAATTAAATTCAGGAAAAATCATGGGAGACCCCAAGCAGGCAACCAACACCTGTTAAGGCCTCCATGTTGGAGGCCTCTACTGGATTATTGTCAGTATACAGGGCTTCTGCCTGTAAATTAATTTACCCATTCTTTAAATATTCATTTAGCATCTCCTCAGTGTCAGGTGTGTGGTTCTAGGCGTTGGAGATACAAAAATGAACACACAAATGATCTCTAGCCTCACAGAGCTTACATTCTACTGGGGAAAGCAAGACAATGAATGTGAACTGATGTCAGATTTTGATAAGTACTTTGGAGAAAAATAAGGCAGGAAAGGGAAAGAGGTAGGGATTGCAATTCTGGAAAGGGAGAAAAGAGTTCCAGACAAAGCAACGAACACGTGCAGACTTGCAGAGGAGGGACTGGCACAGTGTATGATGGAGCGGAGAGAGTGAAGGGGTGGGAGGGGAAGTAGCAGGAGACCAGACTGGAAAGGGGGAGCTGGTTAGGGAGAGAAACAATTAGATTGTATAGCACTTTGTAGGCTTTTACTCTAAGTGAGAAGGTGAAGCATTTGAGAGGAGTGACATGACTTGACTTACACTGTTACCGTTCTGTGGTTTACTCAATTGCATTATCAGCCCTGCAAGAACAAGGGTTATGAGGGGGGAACAAAAAACAAACCCAGAATTATATTCTGGAAGGCAAACCCCTTGTAGTACAGGTGTCTCCCACTGGGTGAGTGTTCTAGGGACCCATCTGTATCAGTGTACCTGCTGGCATTGTTGTGAGAGGCTGCATTTGGCTTCAGTGAATTTTTTTTGAAGACTCAATGTCTGCCCATTTCACGATGGGTAACTACCAGTGCACCTACCCCCATCATACTGTGTCCAGTAGTTTTTGACCAAAAATGGCATGACCCCCATGTCCCACCCTCCCAATAAACCCAATCTTGCCCCAAGTAACTTGTTTTTGTTTTCCTGGATGAAAAAAGTCCTCAAAGGGAAATGGTTTGCTGATGTGGAAGAGGTGAAACAAAAAACAACAGAAACACTAACAGACATCAAAATTGACATATTCAAAAACTTTTGAACGGTGGAGAAAATGTCTCAGTAGGTGCATTGCATCAAATGGAGAGTACCTTGAAGTTTAGACATGCAAGAATAAATACACAACTTTTTAATAAATCAATTGTGGTATTTTGGGGGTCTCCCTTTTATATCTTAGTCATCCCTGTGGACACTACAGTTTTGGGCATAGGCTGACTTCCGAGTGAGAAAATGGCTCCAGATAACGTCTAATAGAGGCATGCTTACAAGCTCCAAGATGCTAGTGGTTTTGTTTCTGAAGCACTTCTAAAATCTTACATCCAAGGTAAATCAGTCCTCGGGGGGTTCATCGAAATGCATTGAAATTTGCCATTTGGAGTACTTTCTCATTGTTCCTTCCATGTGTTTCGTGCTGACTGTGGAATTATTGCCTGTTTTTATTTCTCCACTTAGGCTGGAAAGAAAAACATGGAGTTGCTATAAGAATTATATTTGTATTTGTAAGTTTTGAGCCTCGCTCTTCTGTGGATTCTATAGCAGATAGAAATGAAAGAAGGGCCTCTTTGGGCTAGTTTTGTTGTAATATTGCTTAAAAACAACAATCTTGTAGTAGTTCACCTTTATAGACTCTTCTAACTTAATTCATATTATTTTCTTTGCTTTTGTTTGGACACAGACTTAACAAATTAGATTTGCCAGGGTTAGAGAACCAAAGTCTATTTGAACTCAGAAGATATTAAGGGCCTATGAGCCAAGCTGCACTGTAGATAGGAAATTACTAAAGGATAGTCTGTTTTTAAGCCTCTGCTTTGGTCTGGAGGCAGAAGTTCAAGGTTAAACAGATGTCTCTGGAATGGCAGACAAAGGAAGGCCTGTCTTTGAGTGGGCAGCATGGTATTGTAATGGGGTGGGTTCTAGTTGGGTGCCTTTAATTTTAATGTGCACATGAATCACCCAGGGATTTTGTTCAAAGGCAGATTCTGATTCAGCAGATCTGGGGTAGGGCCCCAGCTGTGGCACCTCTAACAGGTTCTGAGGGGATGCAGATACTGCTAGTCTCTAGTCCCCTTTCTTAGTGGCTAAGTAGTAGCAGACATCTCACTTGAATAGAACCACTAGTTCACTTGTGTTGCCATTTAGTCTTCAGCAAATGTGGGTTACATAACTATTTGACATTGAAGAGCAAAATGTAGGAAGAGCAGAAACGAAGTTAACTACTATTCTAACAGAACCTTATGTGTACTGGCAACACCACCAGCTGCTTCTTATGTACTTTTTTATAGACTTCCTTAGAGGCACTTTGATAACTTTGGTTGAAAGATGGATTTGAATAGCAAAAACAAGCCTTATGCAATAACTCTGTGTGGTGTGATTCCTGAGGATGCAGGAGTATAAATAATAAAATGTGTCATTACTCACTACTAAAAGACCTAATCATGAGATAGAATTATAAACCTTTTTCAGAAAGTCCAGACAGGTTGAACAGCTTTTTCAAGGTCGTACAGTTGATTAACACTATTGCAAAATGTAAAGTCTATGCCCTCAATGCTCTCTTCCCCCCAATATCATGCTGCTTCTTGGGAGTGGATTTTTAACCAAGTCCAGGGAGACATCAGTATAAATTTTGATATCTTGGCCACGTAAACTCTAGAGTTCTGTAGGAGGTGGAGTGTGCAGGGTGTGAATGTGTGCGTAGAAGAAGGAAGGATGTATGGATTTGTATATTGAGCAGGAAACATCAGGTCCTGCAGTATCCAAGAACATTCGTTTGGCAGGAATGTTAGCTTACAGAAAAGAAAAACTGAATTTAGGAAGACTAGTAAAAAGAAAAGTAAAATGATATAAAATGAGGAAACAATGGCCAAAATCAAGGATGTGGCAATCATTAATGAATGGACATAGAAAGTTATAGAGAGACAGGTATTTAAAAATTACTCTTTTAAATTATATTTTATTGATATACTATTACAGTTGTCCAATTTTCCCCACTCCACCCAGTACCTCCCTCTCACTTAGGCATTCCCCACACCACTGTTCATGTCCATGACTCATGTATATAATATCTTTAGCTACTCCATTTCCCATAGTGTACTTTACATCCCCATAGATAATCTGTAACTACCTATTTGTACTTCTTAATCCCCTCACCTCTTCATCCATTCCCTCACACTCCCCTCTAATCTGGCAACCAGCAAACACTTTCTATAGCCATGATTCTGTCTCTGTTCTTCTTATTTGCTTAGTTTGTTTTTTTTTTTAGATTAAATTGTTGATAGATTTGCCATTTTCTTATACATCGTTTTGATCTTCTTTTTTCTTAAATAAGTCCCTTTAACATCTCATATAATAATGGATTGGTGATGATGAACTCCTTTAGTTTTTCTTGTCTGGGAAACTCTTTATCAGCTCTTTGATTCTAAATGGCATCATTGCTGAGTAGAGCAATCTTGGCTGTAGGGCCCTGCTTTTTATCACTTTGAATATTTCTTGTCACTCCCTTCTAGCCTGTAAAGTTACTTTTGAGAAATCAGCTAACAGTCTTGTGGGAACTCCCCTGTAGGTAACTAACTGCTTTTCTCTTGCAGCTTTTAATATTCTCTCTTTATCTTTAAACTTTGACATTGTAATTATGATGTGTCTGGGTGTGGGCTTCTTTACATCCATCTTGTTTGGGACTCTCTGTGCTTTCTGGACTTGCATGTCTATTTCCTTTACCAAATTAGGAAAGCTTTCTTTCATTATTTTTAAAAATAGATTCCTAATTTCTTGCTCTTTCTGTACTTCTTCTAGCACCCCTATGATGTGAATGTTGGAATGTTTGAACTTGTCCCAGAGGCTGCTTATACTATCCTTACTTTTTAAAATTCTTTTTTCTTCTTGTTCTTATTGGTGTTGTTTTTGCTTCCTTATGTTCCAAATCATTGAATGGATTCTCAGTTTCATTCACTCTACTAAATCATTCTTTATTTCAATTAGTATTTCTGCCTGCATCTTTTTTATATTGTTAAAGTACTTACTGAGTTCCTTGAGCATCCTTATAACCAGTGTATTGAACACTGCATCTGATAGATTTCTTATCTCCATTTCATTTAGCTCTTTTTCTGGAGTTTTGATCTGTTCTTTCATTTGGACCATGTTTCTTTGTCTCCTTATTTTGGCAACCTCCTGTGTTGTTTCTATGTATTAGGTAGAGTTGCTTTGACTCCCTGTGTTGGTAGCATGGTCTAATGTAGTAGGTGTCCTATGGGGTCCATTAACAAAGCCTCCCCTATCACCCTGGCTGGGTAATTGAGGTGTGCCCTTTGGGTGGGCTGAGTATACCCTCCTCTTGTAGCTGAGCTTTGATTGCTGTTGGCAGGTCAATGGGAGGGATTTACCCAAGCCAGTTGGGTGCAAGGACTGGATGTGACTGCTGACCACCAACCTCCACCCTCTGTGGAGGATCAGCTGTGTGTGGGCAGGGTGGTGGTGATCCCACCTGGTTTGTTACTGTCCACTGTGTGCCCAGGCTATGCGATTTCCCAGGTGGTGTAGGCCAAGGTCTGCCCCCAGCTGTGTTTTGCCTGGGGCCACTGTGACTGAGCTGTAAAATTATCTGATATGGTTGCTACTTTTGCTGGGCTTGGAGTTCCCAGGTGAAGCCAACACAAAAATCTAGGCTGGCATGCTACTAGTGTCAGGCCTGCAACAACTTAGCAAGAGGTATGGGGTCTGGGGACTCACTGAGATAAGCTAGTGCTTGTTTGAGAGAATTTAGGAAGTTGTGAAGCATGAGCCAAGACCTATCATTCATATGAAAAAATCTCTGTTAACACTTTGGTGGGCCCATGATTTGGGTGGGATGGAATTTCAGGGAATCTCCAGGGCAAGGCAAATTGTGTTAGCTAGGTTGATGAAGTCTCAGATGTAGCACCCACAAACTGATTCTGTGGCTCTGCGGGGTTGGGTTCAGAAAAGGGACAACGCTGTCCATCTACCCTTCTATTTGGAAGAAAGCTGTCTCCCAGCTCCAGCCTTGGTGCCAGATACTTCAGTACCTCTCTATATGTCACTGGTGTCTTTCAAGCTGCTACTCCAGTGCTGAAGCTTAGAGGGACTGAGTCTGAGTAAGTCCGTGTGTGGGTTCTTTAAGAGGAACTATTGAGACTCCAGCAGTTGCTTCTACCAACTCAGTCCCTACTGGTTTTTTTCAGCCAGAAATTATGGGATCTTATCTTCCTGGCACTGAAACCCTGGGCTGGGGTCTGGTATGGGGCTGGGACTCCTTGCTCCCACTATATCCCTCTTGAATTTTTATACACCACATGTGGTTGTGGGACCAGCTTGTTCCATGTCTCTTTATCTCCTACCAATTTGGATGGATGTGTTTTTTTTTTAAATTTCGTAGTTGTCAGATTTCCATTCAACTTGATTTCTGAGTGATGATTGTTCTATAATTTAGTTGTAATTTAGATGTGGTTGTGTGAGGAGATGAGCCATGTTTACCTATGCCACCATCTTTCATGATGATTTAAATTTCTGACTATGCTCTCTCACCCTCTCTCTGAGGGTGTAGGTGTAATCAAAATCATGGACTTGATGATCCGATCACACCTGGATTTAATCTTGATGACTTTATATGCGAGTGTTAACTGCATGATTTGGCATGGAACTTACCTTCTCTAAGCCTTTCACAGGCTTATTGTATATAAGGAATCAATGAGATAATCTATCTAAAATATTGCATCTGGGTCTGTGGGTGAAGGATAATGTCATTAGCTGCACTTGAGTCCTCAAAAACTTTGAGCTGGTTTCAAAGAATGTGGAATGATATGAGCAAGGAGCAGAGGCTACCAAGTACATGGTTATGGAAGTGAATGAGGTTCAGAATTGGGCCACCAGGATTCTACTTCCAATTTGACTAAAGAGTGAGAGGCAGTTGGTTGTAGAGGATGTGGTTCAAGGTTATAGGGTGGGAAGTATGAACAATGTTGAAGGCAAGCTATATCCAGTCTTCTTTTGCCTAGAATTGGCCTTCATGTCTATGAAATACTGACTGCTGAGTGACAACTAGTTAAGGTGCAGAAGAAAATTAGGACCAGAGAAAAGAGGTGGCCCTGCCTTGGTAGCTCAGCTGGTTAGTGTGCCTGCCTGATATGCTAAGATTGTTAAGATTGTTCAACCTCTGATCAGGGCACATACCAGAAGTAACCAATAAATGTATAAATAAGTGAAATGTATAAATAGCGTGTCTGCCTGATATGCTAAGATATGCTAAGATTGTTCAACCTCTGATCAGGGCACATAGAAGAAGTAACCAATAAATGTATAAATAAGTGAAACTGCAGGCAGACCAAGATTGTGGACAGAGTCCAAGGAGAGAACATGTGGGAAATCTGGTAAAGTAGGAGAAGTAGGTGGAGAATCATTATCAAGTTGCCAGCCAACCATGAAGTCCAGGAAATCCATGGGAACTAAAGCGTACAGAGGCTGGTAGAGAAACAGAGATGAAGCAGCAGGTGCATGATATTCAGCCAACCGGAGATCCTTTCCTGGTGTCACCTGGAACGTGATGACCCCAAGAAAAATGATCTGAGTGAACTGCTCCAGGCCAGGATAACCCCCAAATTCTGCCTGCTAGGAGCACGGAGACCAGTGGTCATGTTTTCTAGTAGAGGGGTTGGTTCTCTTAGCATATCGAGTGCTCCAGAGACATTCCTTCTCTCTGCTTTCATCTTTATGCATACCACCAACAAGTTTAGCTCCTAAAGCTCCATGTTGATTTTAGAATCTGGTAGGCTGTGAGTACTGGTGTTATTATATTGTCCTCCTGCCTCACAAAGAAGTGGGGGAGAAGGAGGAGGCACAGGAGTAGGAACGGAAGGAAGGAGAAATGACATAGGAAGTACAGTTGACAGGAAATCTGGACAATGTAGGATCATGACTCAGATATTGGGGGAGATATCAGGTGCCTGGGCTGTGTTCTTGTGTTGAGTTTACTTGAGGGATATTGTTCTCTTATCTATACTCAACTGTGTGACTTCATGCATAATTGGATGTTACTTGCTCATTTCCCCCCCCCGAAAGAAATTAGGGTTTCTTAAGTGGGAGATATTTCTCAGCCTGAGGAAGAGAGAGACATTTCCCCATCTGTATTTCCCCAGTTGGGGTGCGCACACACACACACACACACACACACACCCCTCAACTGGGAGAATATTGATTGAAAAAAGTATTGCAGATCAACATTTATTCAAGACTCAAAATATTTCAGGTGGTTTATAGAGCAGAGAGATAGATGTACTCCCTTAAGGCTTACGTTGTGCGCATCAACTTTGATTGAAGAGAGCTAATTTACTCTTTTCCGAAAGAAAATGGGGTTGAGAAGAATGATTACAGCAAAGTGCCTAAACAGAAAAAGTGTCACAATTTTTTATTGACTTCTTGTTTGGGATATTTTTGCTAACTTATCAATTATTTTGTGACATTTTACAGTGTAACAAGATTTTGGTTTTTGTAAAACATCATTTTGAAATTGCCCCAAACTAGATTTCTCTCTCTCTTCCATCAAACTGACATTGGGTACAACTTTATGAATCTTGAATGATTGATCTGTTAGCTAAAAGTCTTTTAATGGCAAATTACAGAAATAAACTTGACTTTGAAAAAAAAGGGAGTCTAGTGTACAAGAATAGGAAAGTCTTAGAGTGGCTCAGGACAAGAA